>JARFOC010065370.1:0-17151 GCA_031763485.1 Osmoderma eremita | reverse complement strand
TGGAACATAAAAACTAAGGATGATGGAGAAATTCTGAAAACATAATTGATTTCAGCATGCAAAAGTATATGGGAATCCGGCATTTTTCTGCATGGAACAAAAATCTTGTTAACCAGTGTTAAGGAAATAGAAGAAACAACTTGCTCGGGGCTCCAAATTTACAACTACATACGTTAAAAAGGGGATAAATCTACAATACGGAAATTACAAAAAGGACAAAATATCAATAAGCCAATAAAGAAATTAAAATTAAGTCCCCCGATACCGTTTGTTCGAGTAGAGATTTTATGTGATTAAATTGTAAATATAAACTACTCCAAAAATAAATTATAAATTTATAGTCATATCTAAATGTCCTTAAGTTCTTAAAACGTTAAAACTACATTTAAAATGTATAAGCAACACTTTCTAAATTCAAACACTGATTTTTATGTCCAATTATCACTTACATGTGCATAATTACCTAGGAGAAATATTTATTTTTCTTGCTCAAGTGTTCAACGAGTGAAAATAAATTAATATTTACATATGTACCCCCTTATTTGAATTTTATAGAAAGCAATACATTTTTACTGGTAGATACGATTCTATTACGTATGTAGCATATGTATTAATGGGTGTGGGAATACTAACATATAAGTAGTTACTTAACTGTTGTACTTGTAAAAGAAATTTTGTCGTCCGTTTTTCATTAACATCCTAGACGTGAGTTAAAGAGAAATTTCTACATTCCTCGTATAATTAGAGCTTCTATTTATACATCAAAATATATATCTATAAACAATATAGCGCCTTTGATGCCGTTAATCCCGGACTAAAGTCTTCTCATGCCGAATGAGGGCAGGGGGCACCACCTAGTAACATATTTTGTATATACATTGTGTTCCAGGTTGAGGGTATCTTTTTTATTATCATATCTCTCAGATTTCTTTAAATTACCCAAGTTCTCTTATCTTAAACTTAACATTCTAAAATTATTTTCTTCTCTGCATGGTGTTTCATATCACCAGGGTGAACCAACCATACGTTTTCTTAAATGGAACATCGTGTATATTATTTCAGATTTAGATTAAGCTGATGCCTCATATATCCAATGTACAATTTCGTTGAATTATACGGGGTGTTTCAGAAGTTATGGTTAATTTTATTTTAAAATCACTGTGAATTCAAGGTCTTGTATACTCCAAACGACACAGTCCCAAATTTTTTATACATGCATGGATTTTTGATAATCGGCCAGTTTCATAACAAAGTGACATTTTTTCAATATTGTCAAAACTGAATATAGGGCTAGTCAAAACTCGAGTACATTGTTTTGTCAATTATTTTAAATGGATCATCCTGTATTTTATATTATAAAAAGGAAGAATGGTTTAGGTACTTTTATTTTTACTAAGTACTGTCTATACCTAAAGTTATTAATTTCTAAGATATTTTAAAATCTTTTTATAAAAGTGAGATTTTTATAAATTCCTTTAATAATAATAATACAATTTATTCCAATAGCAGTATACATAATAACAACAATATGCTGTATAAGTCTGAAATAAGTTATAAAAATACAAAATATAATAATACTATATATAGAAAATACAATAATCAATACTATCAAATCAATGCTATATAAGACAAGAAATCATTTAAATTGTAGCACGAAAAGCTTAATAAAAACTGCTTAAGCGACTTTCTAAATAAGTTAAAATTTGTAACACTTTTTATATAATTAGGAAGATGATTATAAAATTTACAGCCTATGTAGTAGGGACTTTTTTGGAAAATTGCTTTTCTGTGAGGCGGAGGCATGAGATAATTAGTAGTGCGGTTCATATGATCATGAGTGTAATTACAAAGCGAAAATTCTTCTTTGTGGTTAAAAACATAACATAATGTTTCATAAATATATAAATCATAAAAAGTAAATAATGAATTTTCTTTAAAAGTACTTCTACATGAATCCATTTATTTCACGTTAAAGATTGCTCTTTTGTGTATTAAAAAAATCTATTTGAATTAGGACACTTGCCCCAATTTATAATATCATAGCGCATACACGCCACAAAGTTTGAAAAATAAAATGTTAAGAGTGTTTCTTTATTGCAAGTACCTCTGAGCTGTTTCAAAATATAGCATGTTTTAGATAGTGTATTGCATAGAGATTCTATGTGAAAAGACCAATTTAAAGTATCACTGAAAATTAAGCCCAAAAATTTGGTTGAAGCACCAATACTGCAAACATTTTGATTAAGTTGAAATTCGTCAACTGATATTTTATTGTGAAAATGAAGAAATTTTGTTTTTTCTTTATTTATAATTAAATGATTACATGTCACCCATGCATCAACGGTATTATACAACGACTTAATCGAGAAAAAGACAGTAAGACAGACTTAAATCCTTTGGACCACATTTTTTGGAAAGACCAATGAATGCTCAAGTTTATTTAGACTTTTTAGAAAATCATTTACCGTTGTTATTGGAAAATGCTCTCCTAAGCTTTCGTCAAAGGATGCAATATCTGCATGATGGAGTTTCGTTACTTCACACTAGGTTAATACACGATCATCTAAACACCCATTTCTCTGAAAGATGGATAAGGAGAGAGGAACCAATTGAGTGACTAGCTGGATCACTGGAGTTCACTAAAATTGACTTCTTCATGTGTAAAAAAACTTGTATATCAAACACCGCCAACTACACAATAAGAAAAGCATTCTCGAGTATTAATTTAGTAATGTTAAGAAATGTAAGCCGATCGCTTGAATGTTGTATTGATAGTTCGGGTGGATATTTTGAACATTTATTATCGAACTACAGTTGGGTTAATTAATTAAATGTTAATCACTACTGTGTTATAAATGTTTGTATTTTGTAGTGGTATTGAACATTAAACTGTCATTTTTTCATAACTAACTTGTTATATTAAAATAATTTCAAAAAATCTCACTTTTTAAAGACTTTAAAATATCTTAGAATTAATGACTTGAGGTAGAGAGAGAGTGCTTAATAAGAATGAAAGCACCTAATTCATTCTTTCTTTTTAAAACATAAAATACAGGCTGATTTGAGTTTTGACTCGCCCTGTATTCAGTTTTGACAACGTTGAAAAAAATGTCACCGAGACAATATTAAAAATCTATGCTTCGTTTGCGTGTACAAGACCTTGAACTCACAGTGATTTGCATATAAGATTGACCGTAACTTCTGAAACACAATGATAGGATTGTACATGGGAAGTGTAAGGCATGAGCAGAGCTGGCAACCTCCGAACATAGTTTACCCTCACTCCACTTAAAATTTCCTCCAGATTTCAATAAAATTCTCCCAAATTAAAGAAAAGGAGCAAAAAATTTTATTCCGAAACGTTTATTATTAAACAAGTCTAATTATAATCACAAGTTACTCATAGCTCTTCATCAACTAATTGAATTAATTCATATATTAAATTGATAGTGCTTTCTTCTGCGTTATTAGCAGTATTTCGTAAATAACTTTTTCTGATATCTTATATGATAAGGGATACATCAAGCTTTGCCACGTTAATGCGTCACCCTGTAGATATATATTCGAAGATGTGAAAAAATGTTCCATCGAACGTTAATTGGTTTCATTAGGGACACTTATCACTGAGGTAAAAATAAAATTCAAGATGGTATTTTCGAAGATATTGGCAGTAACTTTTTTTATTTTAAATGGACGCCATATTGGATTACACACTTAAAAGCATTTTTTTCTGTCTTCAAGGATATTCAAAGATGATATAACATAAGTATGCTTAAGCAGGAAATTCTTAAAAATATTAAATGTTTTAAATTTAAATTTAGTAGGCGCGAACATCACTTATTAGCAATATCTAGAAACAATTGAAACAGAAGCAAAACATTAAAAAATACTAAATATTAAAATAATAATAAATATTCAAAATGGTGCCCATTTTGATCTGAACACAATCGACAACATTTCGCAGTAGTTACTTTTCGCAATGTAGTTCAATTAATATTGTTAAATACCTGTACCACTGGGTTGTGTAATATTAAATTATTATAATTGAATAGCTTCCATACACTTCATTTTCCAAAATGCCTACAAATAAAAAGCACGTGGTGTTAAGTCTGCTATCCAGTTTACTCGAGGTGCTCTTTTTCTTGGTCTTTTTTCAGGTATTATTAGCCGCAATATCCTTTCAAATACGGTTATTAAATAGCAAGAAAAATTGTCTGCGGCCCATGTAGACCGAACACTAGATTCGGTGCGAAAGTCAACGTGTTAAATCAGGTTTTCTACGTACGATAGAAATATTCAGACACATCAAACTCAAAATGTATAAAATAGTATTCCTGCCAACCTTAATTTACGGTGTTTACAATTTTGAACGATTTTAACACCTATTAAATTAACTCAATCAAGAAAAAAGAAAGTAGTTGATTAATAGCCCATTCTAATTTTACTTCAATCAATCCACCTAATTCACGGCTACTATGATTTAAAAAAAAAACGTAAAAGAAAGGTGCTAATTTCTGGCGGTTAACCTTAAGTTTATGAATAAAAACACACGATTTGACACTTAATAAAGCCTGGAACGTAGCTGGCATTAAAGATAGACAACTTAATTTAACGATTAAGAACATTAAACGCACTCCTGCTGTAGGTAAAAATAATTAACTTCCTGGCGAAGAAATCGATTAGAATGTACATAAATTGATTACCACTACAGAAGTTGAAAGAGTATGTTTGTGTTTCTTTCTACGCGCATCGTAATGTGCCATATTTCTTTCCGTTCACTCTAAACACAATTAAGGTTATATTTTAGTTTGATTGAGTTTGGATAAATATCTATGAACCCAATTTTCGTGAAAATTCCTCTCCTTCATGTTGCGGGATTTTGATTAATGTATTCTATTCTACTGAATATATTTTATCGAAAAGACTTGCTAATAATGACGATGAAGGAATTATATACAAAAATATTGCTACATTTAGCAATATTTTTGTTTCCTATGCCAATTTTACTTTCAATTCGCTAACTTTTGCAGGTTAAGAGGAGCTGTTAGCTTATTCCATTCTATTTTGTTCTGCCAATTGCCGGTAACTAAGTCCTTAGCATACCTTAGCGATTATTATTTATAATCTGGTTTCAAAATCTATAATACTACTTATAATATGCTATCACATTAATTACATCGAGCAATACTACAATTAAACCAAATTGCAACAACTACGATAATTATTTTCCAAACAATCAATGGCTAGATTAAAAAGTAATAATTACCTAAGCTTCGGGCTTCAAGAGACAAAACCATCAAGAAGATAACAGCCCAAGAACCGATGCCTGCATGTACAATGTTGTTACTCGTTGTAAAATACAGTTAAAAATTCATAAACCGCAAATTTTCATGAAAGGGGTAAGAAGAAAAACAAAATGTATATTACAGTTGAATTTGGAGTATTCAAAGAAGATTGAACGTATCATGATATTAAGAAAAGAATAAGATATCTGACGGCATCTACATTTCGAATCTATTTAGGCAATTTATGGCAACAATTAAGAAGTCGAAATCTTCAAAATAATATTGCACATATGATAAATGTTTTTAAACAAAATACAGTAAAAGCCGCTTAATAGAATCACATCTGGACTTGCCAAAAATGATAACAATAGCCGACTGATAACAATACCCGATAGACATATTGTCCCAGCGTTTGTTTATGTATATATATAGTATCTTTATGTTTTTTTAATGTTACGTCAGCATAAAGTTTTTAATAGTAATAATTAACCAAGAATAGTAAAATGACATATTTATTTAAACTAAAAAATAATTTATAATAAAAATAAAACGAAATCAAGTACATACACCAACTAATTGTTAATAAATTCATCCATTGTCGATTGCCTTTGGCTCGATTTGAGTATATCACCAACAAAAGCTTCGTACTTATAATGCAGAGCCAAAATCAGTGCTTAGTGCTTGCAAACCGCCTCACAATACTTCTAGTGCTTGCATCATTTCTAGATTTGTTGGAATTTGTGCAGGATCCAACTCAATATCGTGTTCGTTGGTAGCATTAGTTTCTCAATTAATAACTGAATATCCTCTGAAATGAGTGGTTCAGCAACACTAACATTAGTATCAGTAGCATTCTTTAAGCGTTAACTCTCTTGGCTTTCCAGATTTCGAATTTTTTTAAACACAAATGGGAGATCTTATTGTCACGAATATCTAAAGACAACTGTTACAAATAAAAATTAAGATGCATCCTCTATCATTGATCAATCATCCACACTCATTAATTTAAGATAAGCCAAAAGGGATGCTAAGAGAATTCTTTATGAATACACATAGAGGAATTTAAACCCTTTACAAAAGATCCATGTTGTTTTTTTTACAGTACCGAGAAATTTTTTTTGATTATAATAACAGATTCTTTTTCCGTTAGTTACTATATAAACGATCTGGACTGCCTATCACTTATTATTTCCACAAATATTTATGCAGGAGTATTCGAATGTACCCGTTTCACCTCATTTTTTAAATCTTTCTTAAATCTACTTAACACACCCTAATCTACTTAATTAGCAAAAGTTGTATAGTAAAAAATAAAAAGATACCCTTACCACCTCGATGTGTGAAGAACTCCTGGATACGTATTTCGGTAACTAAGTTCCCATCCTCAGCAGAATCATCAGAACACCACTTGAATAACACTACTGAGTAGTGTTGTGTTATTCAAGTGGTGTTCTGTGTGGTGCAAATCTTCCAGAGTGCGACGTCTAACATTATCTTCCTTCGTAGATTCTGCTGAGGATGGCAACTTAGTTGCCGAAATACGTATCCAGGAGTTCTTCACTCATCGAGGTGGTAAGGGTATTTATTCTTTTTACTATTTTAAGCCACCGTATCCTATTTTGTATTTTATATCAAAAGTTGTATATCTCCTTAAGTCTAAAGAAGACATCATTATGAATGCATGATGCGTAGCCCATCGATAATTTAAGGAAAAGGTTAAATCAAAGCGGTTCGATCACAAATTTAGAGAATCTTATTCTTCACGTAGAGTTTCTTTTAAATATCTACGTTAGTATGTGCATGTCTCTGTAGAAAATATTTCTACGTTATCAGTGCGTGATATGGCTGCCGATTTGGGTATATCACGTACCGATCTGTTCTCATGAAGAACGGTTGTAAATTTTGAAAATATTGGAACATCGGAAAATTGCCCGATAACACATTTAGCAAATATGCAGTTTAACATTTGACAGGTGAAATTAACAGGAATGAATCGTTTTGGGCAACCTACAAACACGATTAATATTTCGACTTTAAAATGATTAAGGTATTTTTTAAATCGGCGTCAAAAACTAACTTTGTCCTTGACTAAAATGTTTTGAAGTATCTACAATTAACAATCATGTTAATTCAATTCTTTGATATAGACCAATGAAATCTTTTTTTTTATAGGAAATCCTGTCATGCCAATTTCAGGATGCTTATGCATGCGACCATTCTGACACTTCACAAGATACAAGACACCATCTCCATCAACGAAGTGCGGCCCTTAATCAAAATAATAATGTGCTTTGATGTCATAAAAAATTACAACATTTTATGGATAGAGCTAAGTAAGATAACAACTAAAATAGGTACAACAAACAAACAAGTAATACATAGTGTTAACACACTAAGTTGTCAGGTAAGAGTAAAAAAATACAAAAATTTAAATTTAAAATTTTACCCTCCTCCGAAAAAGTCGTTAACTGCGTAAAGGGGTTTCATTAGGAGGTATGATTTAACCTTCCTGCGGAAATTTACATAGGTTAGTATCGATCTAAGCTGGATTGAGAGATGGTTGTATAACTTGATTGCGTTGTAGATGATTGAGGTTTTAGTGAACTTTGTATTTGGTATTGGAAGATAAAGATCGTGATCAAAGCGTCTTGTAACGTAGTTATGGTGGTGTCGTTCAGGTAGATCAGAAAGATGTTCGATGTTAGATCGAACTAGTGAGACGGATTCAAGGATGAATAGCGCAGGGAAAGTTAGGATTTTATGGTTTAAGAAGGAAGGTTGGCAATGATCTCTGCTCCAAAGACGAAATATGTGGCGAATTACCCTTTTTTGCAGTTTAAAAATGGTATTAAAATTGTATAAAGTACAGGTGCCCCAAAAGAGCAGAGCGTAACGAAGATGCGATTCGAAAAGGGCAAAGTAAGTGATTCGAGCAGAGGGAGGATTAAGCTTCCTGGCTGCAAACCGAATTGCAAAGCACGCAGAAGTAAATTTTTGGCGAGGGAGTCGATATGCTGAGACCATCTAACAGTGTCATCAACAATAAGACCCAGAAATCTGACAGATGGAACTATATTGATAGTCTCATCTTCGAAAACACATGGTTGCTGCAGTGCACCTTTATACGGTAGAATCACGGTTTTTACTTTATTATAGCATAGGCAATTTGAATTGCACCACGTTTTTATAATTGTTAAGTCGCTGGATATAGCCGATTGTAGGTCTACTTTGTTGGGCTGCTCCAAGTGAAACTAGTGTCGTCTGCGAAGAGACAGGTGCCCGCTAATTTTAAATTGGTGATGTCATTGATGAATAGAAGGAAAAGTATTGGACCAAGCACTGAAACCTTGCGGAACGCCAGAGTCAATTTCCATATTCGATGAGGAAGATCTATTCGCTCTCACGACTTGTTTCCTATTGAAAAGGTACGATTTGAACCATTCCAGAGGAGTACCACGAATCCCATAGTAAGATAATTTTTTTATTAGAATTTATTGGTGGAACAAGTTCAAAACTAATTATAAGTATATGAGTACGCAAGTAAGGACATTTAATACTATAATTTTAATGTACAAATTAAAAAGATTGTTTGAGAAAACCAGATCCAATTTGAAAATAAAACATTCAATTACATCAAAAGTAAACTCACATGGAATAATTCTCTTCTCTGCTTTATTTTTATTCGGCTGACTACATATGCTATCAACAGTTTACACGCGTACAATTGTACAACAAGAAACGTAAGTAACTTTAAACGCATAATATCATGATATCTATAGCCGACAATCGCGTTTCACCGCATACCAATTTACATAAACGCATTAATCAGACGTGCCTTGACTATCGCTTTCTATTGGTTCTTCCCGATCGACACGTGTTCTTGTTTCCGTAAAATAATTCCGACATGGTACTCAGTATCCGCGAACGAAAACAACCTGAAACGGATAATGGTTCGACAGCTGGACAGTTCCTGCTGTACGTAATTGACCTGTCATTGCTATCTTTGATAAGATGCTATGTCCTTCTAGGTAACTGAATAAAACTTGGTTTATCGTTTACCAGTATCTGCAGTTGTGCTTAAATAAAGTGAAGTCAGAATAATAGTCCCACTTGAATTACCCCCAAACTAGGACGAAAAAAAAATACAATTAATCAGGATATACTTTGCAATACAGAAAATCAAACTTAAGGAATCAAATCAACTATAAAACAACACATACAAAGGATAAGACAAAATCATGGAATAAGAAAGTAAGAAAATATGCAAAATGAAGTTATTTTAATTAATCGTAGATACATTACGTCTATTACTACTAACAATTAGTAGTGCAGAAGATAATATAGAAACGCAATTTTGGTGGAGGTGGAGGCAACACTAGTTTTATTTTAATAACATATAGAAAACAGAAAACTCTGAAGTAAGTGGTGTTTCATAACAACTTCACTTTAATCAGACATAACGGTTACTACAAAATGTGTTTCATGCTATTCAGGAATATGCAGTTTGCACCAAATAGGGCAAAAATTGTTTTGTTTTAAACTCTATGATCATAATTTGTGCTTATTTAGAAACAAAATTAGCACACTCTATAATCGCTTGTTTATAAAAGAAAAAAGCTCGCCTTAAACCCCTTGAAGTTACCTAAATCGTAATTATATTTTTCAAGAAATACTTTAAAATCAATCAAATAGTAAGTATTCTTTTAATATACAGGGTCGGCCTGCTTTAAGCAGTTTTACTCTACTATGTGTTGCACGATATTGATCTGGAGCCATTCTGGTTACTTAATGGATGCCTTTTAGATCCAGCGTAGATGTATTAGATTGATTGCTGGTCAAGGATCTAGAGACGACTACAAGGCCGCATGCAAATCTTTGCAAATATAAACTGCACTTTGCGCTGCTATTCTGGAATGTATTGTTTTTATCAAATAAAAACTAAACTACAGCATCAGCTGTGACTTCCATCTCATAACGAAAGGTTTATGAGGATGGATTGATTTTGAGTTGTTGTTATTTGGACTATGTCCATCGTTTGTTAGATTTTGTTCATCCGACGTTTCGGCAACTTGTCTACTACCGTCCTCAGGGTAGTCTTGATAAGGAGTGCTTCTTGCCAAATTCATTCTGGTAAATATATCTGGGAACCATTTTTTGATAACTCACATACCTCTGACAACTCACAGATACTGACAGATCTTTATGCGCTCTTATTCACTATTTATTCTGTCTTCCGTATCGTGGTTGCCGGTTTTCTGCTTATGCAGTTCTTAATAATTGGTAACGAGACATCTTTTATTTCCAGGCTTGGTGTACTTATGGCATTTGCTGTTGTGGTCATATATGCTGCTTCTTTCAATTTTCTCTTGAAGTAATGTTCCTCTCTTGCTAGTATTGTCGCTCTGTCCCATTCAATCCTGTGTTCTTCGTACCAAGCATGTTGTGCCAAGCGCGATTTTTTCGTTTCCTCCAGTCGAACCAGTTGTTCTTTGATTCTGACTTGCAGGGGCCTACCTGCTTCTCCGATGTATGTTCTTCCACATTCACACGGTGCTTAGTATATACATTTTGACGTTACCAGCCTCTTCACTAATGTACCAACCCAACCCATCCTGGCAATAACAAGAAAAAGACTCTCCACAGATACCGCATTACACGAAAAAACATCACTAAGTGTGAATGCCATTAACTACTGTCCATCTGTCTGAACACCAGATACTTCCAGCTCGAACACAAGTTCTATCAGCAAGAGCTTGGCATGACAATGGGCTCTTGATTATCTCCCATATTGAGCAACATCTACAAGGAAGAATTTGGTGATAAAGCCATAAATACATATACCAATGTATGTATGTAGATGACACATGCGTAATATGACCACATTACGAAGAAGCCTTAAACGGATTCCTACAACATCTGAACGATATAGAAAACTCTATCAAATTCACCATGGAAGTGGAAGCACAAGGCAAGATACCGTTCTTGGTTGCGCTAGTACATAGGAATATCAACAGCACAATCAAGACCACAGTGTATAGAAAGCCTACATACACAGGAGAAATTGTCGAAACGTCGGATGAACAAAATCCAACAAACGATGGAAATAATCCAAATAACAACAATTCAAAAATGACTTCCATATTTATTCGACGAGATTAAATGATAATATAGCATGAGATTACACTATTTTCAAAATATCATTTTCTGTCTGTTGCTACAGCTTTATTAGCTGAATATACAGGGTCCGACAAAAGTATGGAATAATGCCATTATTTATTTAAATACTGTTCCAATCTAAATTTTAATAAAAGTTATTTTAATTATAGTTTTCTGTGTTTTGGTCGAATTTTCGTGGTGTTTTTCTACGGTGTCATTGCAGTGGCAACCAACTTCTTTTTTTAAATAGCAACGTATGTCTTTTATGCTATTTTAGCAATCTACATCTACTTATACATCTGCCCGTATAAAATTTCTAATGGATTTTATAACAAAACAATTCAATAAAATTAGTGGTTTATTATAACAAAATGACAACTATGAATACAAATGAATACAGATCAACGTTTCTTAACTAAAAACAACAATTGAATATAAATTAAAATTAATTTGTTATTAAAACTAATTAATTAATCTGAAAGTTGGTGGCGCATTTTAACTCCCTGTATACCTCTTGGACAGTAGAGCAAAACAAGAACATTGGACAAGAAGAAATTGTCTCTGTGGGGATAATATCGTCCCTGGTAAGCAAAACGTAATCAATAATACGTTAGTTGCCTTTGACAAAATTCTGCCGCTATTAGGCATTAAATTGCCTTTCTTATAGGTATATGCCCTAAATTTCCTCATCTAAGTATGGAAAAGATTCAAGCAGATATTTTTTATGGTTCCCAAGTCAAACAGCCAACAAAAATTTCAATAGCATATTTTTATTTTCAATTTCACAGCTTCGATGATTTGAATCAAATACTTGAGCAGCTTTTGTTTCAGTGATGAAGAACATTCTGGGGAACCGAAAATCAGAAAATAATACTGAACTGATGGAAAAACTAGTTTTATATTGGAAAAATATGGGATGTAATATGAGGATCAAACTCCACATTCACAGCCATCGCGACCGAGTTCCTGCGTCATGGATTAGAGGTATCAGGATTACTGGGATTCACATATGATTTTTGACAATGCTGCCCCCCCCCCCCTCTCCCTTACCCCGCGCGTTTTTATAAGTGCACACATAAGAGCGAAGTTCTGAAGCGAAGTCTGATAGTAAAGAATTAATAGAGCTATTTTTTCATAAATAAATTTATTTTCTTTGATTAATTCCAATACTAGTACATTTTCGGAAACAGCTTAAAAATCTGAGGCAACAGATATTACGTAAACTAGTATTATCTAAGATTAACTAGAAGTAGAAATAGTACAAATTAATATATTCCAACTTCTTATCTAAAACTGTCAAATTTGTATCTTCTTTGGTTTATTTATTACAGATAATGAAATTTTATTTAATTAGAAAATATTTTTATTCGGCCTCAGAATTTCTATGTAATAAGTTTGATGATTTATTAACTAATGTTAAGTTTATTGTCTTCTTGGTGTTTTCAACGTGTGTAAACACATTCTTGTGTATCATCATAAATAAAATTATTATTATTAACTAAGATACAAAACAGAAGCGTCCGATGAAAAACGAAACACTAAATATTTAAGAATTTTAAAATTTGAAACAAAACAAGTGAAGAATTAAATATTTTTCTTTTTCTTTCTGGCTATTATTTGGCTACTTATTTATTATTATAGAATCGTATATTTTCCGTCAAATGAACTACCTATAGCTTATGAATACTTGGCCTAAAATTTCTAAGAATCTAAAAAAATTAAATATCTCTTTCTTTCGAAAATTTGAGAAAAATAATTTATCTAATGCTACTGAAATCAGTTACCTAAAAATGAAAGAGCTGCTAAAGAAGGGGCTTTTACAATTTTCCTAACCCAAAAAAATACAGGGGTACCATGGAAAGTTTATTGAACAAACCAGAAATAGAAATATTTCTATTTGGTACAAACTTTTCTCCGACTATTCTATGGAACTATATCAATTTCTAATAGCAAAATTTTAGTTCAAATGTCAGCACAAATACAAAATATTAAATATGCCATAAAATGAAATTCTTACATCGACACTGTCAACTGTCAAATATTTCTCAGTAGTATTGATTAGCCAATACATATTCCTCTTGCGCATTAATTGTCACAAAAAATAAATGGTTCTTATGAAAATCAAAGAAAGATTTTGTTTTGTTATTTCCTTTTTAAAATATATTGCTTTTATTTCGTGTAAGGAACAAGCAATATAGACTAGGACGCGAATGGTTTAATAGTAAACAATAAGTATGTAAGAATATTTGGAAAAGATTAGGAGAATTGTATTTCAACTAGAAAATCCAGTATCTAACTCAACATTACACAAAAATATTCCCAAGATTAAAAATGTAGAGGCAACGACCACCAGTTCACATTAACGCGATTTTATCTGAAATTGCTTGCGTGGTGCGCATAAGTCCTTTGATATATGTATGTAATTCAGCCATTATAGCTACGCAGCGGGTTCAACGATAAAGCAGACATGACCGTTAGAACATGTAAAATGTATGCGTTCCCTCTATTTCTTTTATTGTCTTATCAAATTTACTGTTAGCTAGAAACGTTGTGATAACCAAAATGTTATTTTCCTGTTCGGCGTATAAACTACCTACATGCACACAATAATTATGATTAAAGTTACTGGTGTACACTTTCTAGATATCTAACTACTAACATCAACTCGATAGCAAAATAAATTATACAATGTAAATATTTACTTAAATTTTGTTGCAAGCACATTACGTCTTAAGGAAATAAAACATGTAAGTGAACATGGAAATGAAAATTAGTTTTCACCAAAAGAGGCGAAGTGCAATTACACAGACGTTGTGTATGTGTCAATTACAAAGAATGCTTGTATACTCCTCATTATTAATATATTTGTGTTTATTGTTTAATTCAACTTCCCGTTATGATTGTTTGTAATTTAAAGTGGCGGACAATAAGCCATTTCTTTGGCTACAGGTGTCTTGCTGAAGACTGAACCTAATTCCATCTCCACTTTTTATTTTAGAAAACATGCTTTCTACAAAAGGTTTATGGAATTCAATGCTGCATAAGCTTTAAACGAATAGTACAAAGAGAAAGTAGATAAACGCATACTTACGTAGTCATTTTAAATAGAACCTATGTCTTATCATTCCCTTTTCTAGATTTACATTAAAAAATAATATGTCTTTACATAACCTATAAATTAATGAGTAATTCTTAGCTTAATTTATTAATTGCCGAAAAAAAATCCCTGCGCCGGCTGTTGCAATTTAACTTTAGAATTAAAGTTTTTAATATCATTTTGAACCAAATCCTTTTCTACTCATAACATAGCTAAATCATTTGTAAAATAATACTAAATACTGACAACTCATCTGAGCAAAACTTCAGAAATAAATTCCTTGTTGAAAAATTCTAAAACCACATCAATTTTTATTTCCGCACATCTGTGATTTATGAAGTCGATACGAATATTAGACAACGCGGCACTCCCACTTTGTTAAGCGGTCTCTCTCCTGCTAACGTATAGTATATTGAATTATCAACACACATCGTAGTCCGCATCCAAGAACTAAAGCCAGCTAACGTGTATACCTTTGTATATATGTATGTACCAAATTATTCTTTATGCAAAAGTTATTTCCATACGTATAAAATTATTATTATTGTTTCAAATAGAATCTTATAAATATTTTAACGATGTTATGCAAATCTAATAATTTTTCGGTCAATTTTTTAAACTTCCACATATCAATGTGATGTCAAATGAATGGAATAAATGTCTGTACATCGAGATTGACATCAGGATAATTATCACATTAGACTACGTGCGAGAGGTGGGTCAACATTGAACTTGAGATGATTTTGCAAATGTAGGACGTTTGATAGAAAGTTGTTTACTTTGTTTAGTTAACACACCGCCTTTTTATCAATGTCTAGTATTTAGTAGAAATATTGTTGTTTCTTCATTAAATTTTATATATAAAAAAAAATTTGAGAAACCACTTTTAATCTTCTATTATATACATATTTCGTTTAAATACATAATTTGTGACAAAATGACAAAGGAAAAAGGTGAATTAAAGTGGAGCACTTCAATTGACCACCGGTTTATTTATAAAAGAATTTAATAAAGCTGCTTAGTAATGCGTTAAACTAAAGTTATCCTTGGATAGTTTTTCTGCGGAGATTTTAATGTATATGTTCATGTAAATACCAGGATTTGTTTCAAGTCTAATTGAGAAATCTAGAATATAATCTAGATTTTATGCATAGAAAATGTAAGACAACTAAATACTTAAACGTGAATAAATATAAACAATGAATAGACATCACTATTCCAGTTAGTTTGCGTAACTTCCAAAGATTAAATTCATTTTCCGGGGTTGTTAATGAGAAGTTAACATGTCTATTGATCCATTAATATAGAAATAAGGAAACTAGTTCACCTATTTTGACCTTACATTCTCACAATAAAACATCCATAAACACAATTTGCCCATGCATTTTAACTCAAGTTTGCGCAGAAATCCATAAATCGCCTAGCAAATGAGGAAGTGTATACTATTTTAAACATTGCAAAACATTTTAAAGATAATGCTGTAACGTATTTAGTGAAGAAAGCTGACGAAATCTCCTTCTTTTAGGCAATATTTTTCCATATTATTTGTTATTATTACTATTTCAGAATATTTGTATTTTCCTGAATAATGATAGTCCAAATTCTCTGTTTAATTATATTTTTATTACGTTTCCACAACTGGCTGTTGTCACTTTCAAAAATCTATAAAAAGATTTCTTTAATTACATTATTTTATCAATACAGGCTGATTCATTTTCGACCCTCGCCATGGGGATCTCGCTTATTATTGGATATAGAGGGTAGGTTTAAGTTTGGCAAAGCTAAGTCAGATGAATCAAAATTTACGAATTCTGAAATGTTTAACAGAAATACGGAGCATTATTGGACATTAGAAAATCCTAGACAAAAGAAGGCAAGAGACCTCAACATCGTTGTTTTGATGGGCATTTTGGAAAACCGTCTCATAGAACCAGTTATGTATGAAGAAACATTAAAGGGGGAAAGGTATTTAAACCTTCTTCACACATACGTATCTAACTTCTCAGATAACAATATTCCATTAGACCAACTACAGCATCAATGGTGGCAACAAGACGGCGCACCGGCTCACAATACGGGGAATAATAAATTAAGAGTTTCCAAACCATTGCATTAGAAATAGTGGAGTTGTTAAAATTACTATTTGTAAAGATGATATCGCACAAAACATTAAAGAACTTCGAGATAGACTCCAGAATGCCCTCGATATAAGTCCTAGAAGAACCATACAAAGGCTATTTCAAATTGCCGAAGACTGTGCGCGATTGTGTATTAATCAAAATGGCCCGTACTGTAATTATTGGTTCATTGTTTTGTTCTTTATTATTACTGTTATTGTTATTTTCATTTATTGTTACAAATCAGGTGCGAAACTTACATAAACTTTGCTAATCAAACCTCTAATTTACCATTTATAAAATATCCCATTCACTTTAATTCAAATTCCTGCTAACATAAACATTACGCGGTGTGTTAAACAATAAATTCTCAAAGTTTCTATCATGGTCTAGAAGAAGGTTCGATGTGGCTGTTGTCTTTCTGGATACAGTTGTAAATATCTTGTACTCTCTATTGTTGTATTTCGGTTCGATAAATAAAAAATACTTAACATAT
>JARFOC010065340.1:0-17156 GCA_031763485.1 Osmoderma eremita | reverse complement strand
ATTCCCGTGGATGACAAGCAGCATTGTCCATAAACAGCAAAATCTTTCTACCTTGAATACCCATTTTTCTATCTAACCCCTTTTGTTAGCAGACATATTATAGTATTTACCTGTCAAGATTGAAAATAATTTACGTATCTACCTAATAAGGCCACAGGTTCCGGATAAAAAAATTGTTGGATATAAAGAAAATTGATAAAAAAAAAAGATATTATAACCATGGGAAACTGTTACTTAAGATAATTAAACGTTCTATTACCAATAAGGTATTGTTGAAATAAGCAAATAGTTTAACATATTCTTTTAATTATCGGAATCAAAAATTGTGTTATATCAATATTTTTTTAACAAAGTGGGTTTTGTTGCCTTAATGTAATTTCTCCAATTGTAAGTAAGCGCGATGTTCTTAAACAACAAGATTTCCTAGCAGTATCTTGCATTATTAAAATTTAGGAATATTTCGTAGTTTTACCGCAGACTATAATAGTATAATCCTTTACATAACTACAGGAGTTTTAAGTAGACAACTATTCCTACTAAACTATTCCAATTTAATCCCAGTCTCTATTTCACTGCAACAGACACTATTCAAACACGCGTCACAGTACGTGACAATCTATCCGCAGGAATTAAACCCGGTTATATTTCACACGCCTGCCTTGTCTCTGGGAAAACCGAAAACCCTTTCGAACCTGCCGATGATATATGTATATTCGAGAAGAACTTTTATTGTTACTTTGCCTACGTCGCTTTTGTGTAGGCATATATCATCGACCTGACGAGAGAGCAAATTGAGGCATCCTCGGAATACGTTTCATCCTACCGCACACTACGCCAGGTTCGAAACCATCAAGGCATGTTTGTACCTACGTATAAAACCGACCTTTCACATCCACCTATGTTGGTACATAGGCGTATCTAATGTAGGTATTATATACTTGCGTCTGATATTACATAAACATACGTGGAGTGGGACAAATATAAACATATGTACGTGTACATAGTCGTACATGGTAAAAGGCAATATTCATGGCAAATCGAAAAAGTGGCATAAAATATGTCCATCTGTATACACGAACGTAACCCGAGCGATACGAAATTGCGATGTTATCACGTCGCGTGTTGCCATTTTCGTACCCTCTACCATAGACGACCTATGCATTCTGCGTATTTGTTGGATACGTGACCGATTTGGACCCAATTTCGGCTGTAATAGTTGTATTATCTTTGTACATACGCGATGGAAAGGATAGAAAATGTCGTGATAATGTAATAGTGTGAGTGAGTGAGTATTGCAGCTTTTCAGCGGAAACAAGCGGGAGTGGAAATGAGTTATGCACGGAGAGGGGAGTAAGTTGCATAATAATAATATCACTTATTCTAATAGCAGTATACACAATAACAGAAGTATGCTGTAAAAACCTGAAATAAGTCAAAATACAAAATACAATGAACAGCTATTATATGTGAAAGAATTGCAAGGACTGTGGGCTGATATCACTAATACGTAGTATCGGGAGATCCACAAAATTAATTTAATAAAATTCGGTACATATGTTTCAAGAGCACGTCGGCTCTTATTCTCAACCAATTCCCGAATTCGGGAATTGGCTATGTATTAGCTATTATATGTATAAAAATAAATCGATGCTATTAGGATGTTTACGGTCTTGTGATTTTATTTTCAAGGGCCGATTAAACATCTTGAAGGTCTTGAGGTCATTAACGTTAAAATATCTTAAGTCGCATGGTAAAAACATTTTTGTAGTTTTTATTTTTTTATTTTTAAGTGGTGATTAAGCATATTAATTTAAGCAATTTTTTAATGTTTCTCATGGAATCCACTTGACACTAGTTTTTCAAAGTTATCGTCGTGTTGTTGAACGCATTACTGGCTTTATTGCATTTGTCCCGGTGGCTTGTGTGTTTGACCGGTGTCCCCTAGATGGGGATATGTCGTGACGCAGGCAAGTGGCTGGGACATTTCGCAATGACTTCGCGACGCATTAGCGATGAAAGTGGGTTTAGCATTCGGAGAGACGCTGATGACGCCTGGTAGGCAGAAACTCGAGTCCGTCTGTAATGCTTGTACCCCCTTTGCTAGTATGGTGATTCCAGCAATAAACCATGCGCCTAATAAAGGCATTTTTACGGTCCAGTGAAAGAAAGCTAATGAAACAACTTGACAGATGGGAAAAGTTACAGACATCAGCTTACTTAGTAAAAAAATCACTAATAACCTATCGTTTGCATTTACTTTGCACAAGTTGTTGATCAATGGTTTTAGCGTTAAAAACCATTCTTTATGGTTCACCACTTAAAAATAAAAACTACAAAATTCTTTTTTACATTAATATCTCTCTTATGCTACTTTGTTAAGATATTATTACGTTAATGACCTTATTTTAAGATGTTTAACCATCCCTTGAAAATAAAATCACCACACCGTAAACATCCTGTATATGTAGATAAAGACGAAAAGTCATTTAAACTATTGTACGAAATGCATAATAAATGCTGCTAAAGCGACCTTCTAAATAAGTTCAAATTTGTAGCACTTTTTATATAATTAAGAAGATGATTATAAAATTTGCAGCCTATATAGTAGGGACTTTTTTTGGAATATTGCTTTCCTGTGAGGAGGAAGCAACCGGTTTCGGTTATACGACTTAATAATGGGAATCCACGTATTCCCGAAACACGTGTCATCCCGAATTAATTAATACTTTGTGCAGGGGGAGTAATCCGAACAGTGTGTTGCCCAACAGTCCTTGCAATCTTTACTGGTTTTTTTGTAGATAGACAGATTCATATACTTTAGCAAATACATATAATGGACTAATAGGACAGTAGTTGCAAAAATTGTTCCGCTCATCCTTTTTAAGAAGAGGTTTAACAGTTGACAACTTTAGTCTTGCGGGAAATATACATTTTTCAAATGAAAAATGTATAAGATAGGTTAATGTCTTGCCGATAAATGAAAGAGAATATTTTATAATGAATGATGAAACGTGATCATAACAAGTGCAACCATTTCTAACAAGAGTCTCAACATCCTCGTCAAGTACAGCATCAATAAAAAGGAATTCGTTTATGATGCAACTTTTAAGCATTTGTTAATTAAAGAACAATTGATTTGTTTGTCGTCAAATAATTTGTTATCAGATATTATATTGTTTAGCAAATTTGTAAAAAACATATTGAAATGATTACACAGTTTATATTCTTTCTAATTATGGACCATAAGGAATATGAAAAAGAGAAATCCAAATAAAACTGAGCAAAGACATAAGGGAGTAAACAAACTCCCAAACTTAATTGTAACTGAATTAAGTAAGCGTTCAAAAATGTTATATCAATGAAATCAGAAAATAATAAGCATTTTAATGGCACAATAGTTAGCTATGACTTCCATTTAAAAAAATACAAGTTTGTATTATATCTTCAAAATAAAGAGTGCCATGGACTTTTAAATCACATTATTAGATTCTACATATAAAACTACACTAGAAACAATTTTCACGTTTATTTTATCTTTAGGGGTTGTGAACATATTTGACGTTGAATTTTTGGACGTTTTAAATTTTTCTTGAATAACACAAACCTTGCACTCCATAATAAATGTGACCTAGCATCAACTATAACGGTATTTTCTAAGCAACTTAGTCCATTAAATTAGACCGATTCTGTATCTGTAATATTAAGAAAGTTACTGATATACGAGATAGAAAATGAGCACCCTGTAGAAATTCAATGAATCTTTGATTAAATGTTACCTTAAAACAGCGCCAAAGAAAAACTGTATATTTGGAACAAGACACAAACCGTGTGCCTTTCGTGACGGAATCTCCTTTTCTCATTTCCCATGAAATACACGCCAATAAATTTCGAAAATATGCCGAAACACGCGGATGAACGCTCGGCTTCCTTATCCCCGTCTTCTTATCCAGACCGAAGCGGGCGTTTGCTAAAATTTATGTGTTTGTTGTGTTTATTCCATTCTTCCCAGTAATTTATCGAGGCGACGATCCGTTATTGTTCCATCTTTCTCTTTCTCTTATAGTCTCGTTCCGTCTCTCGTTTATATACTATAGACGCATCTTCTTTGGCGGGTGGCAAAGACTCGATAACCCCCTTAAATTAAAAAGGGCGAATTTATCGCGACTAGAGTGCATCTAGTAACTACTACGTGAATGTGCTCTTAAAATATATTACTCGGGACAAATTAGGTATACTTACGCTCGGTAGGTTATTAATTTGATATCGTTAGAGTCTTAAGGTGGATACTTCATGACGGGGAGTAATTTTCGCGCTTTAGTACCGATACTAAACACACAGTTAGTGGAGAAAAATGGAGCTTTCAGCATTTAATTTACCATCAGCGTACGTGAGAAACTATTTAGTACGCATTTACTGTACTATGTACTACACTGCTAGTCACATTAAGAAATGACATTTAAAACAGAAATAGAGTTATGAAATCCGAATCTAGGTTCTCTAAGAACGTTGGTTTATTTTGTCTGATTGAGTTTAGAGTAGAGCATCATACAAAAGGTATTAGTTTGAAGTTATATGACCTGCCAAAGGTGCATCTAACGACAAAAGGACGCAGATATTTGGACGCAATCATTTACAACTGCATTGTTTGTATTGATAAAGCCTTGATAAACCATGTGTTGGTTTTTGACAGAAAAAATGAAATTCATTTATAAAATAATAATAGTAATATACCCTATCTTTGATAATTAAACCATTACATAGATCGGCATATAATGTATACAGTATTTTTTTATGCATAGTCGATGCAACAAAAGAAAACGTATGTTAATGATTTCTGTGTCCATGTTAGTCTATGATCAAGTTAGATCCTTCACGATTCGTTTATGGGGTGAATCAATCCCCATTCCACTGAAAGTTATTAGAAACGTGCGAGTTTCCTAGCTTCTTGTATAATTTTCCTCCATTTTTCTCTATCATAAACCCTTGTTTTCCATTTTCACACCCGTAACTTTTTTAGATCTTCTTCTACGGCGTCCAACCTCCGTGCCTCTTCTTCTCCTACCGTTCTGCCTCCACTCCAGCATTGTTCTTGTGATTGACGTTGGTCCTGCACGCCATACGTGTCCTTGCCATTGTATCCTTTTTGCTTTTATTTCCTCGATTTCATCCATTTGCCCTGCTGTATTCTCATGTTGGTGTTCATCGACCGATACGTTTTCCCCATTTTGCTCTACTAATAATTCCTCGAAGTGCTGTCTCCATATCCTCTTGTACTCTTCCTCATCCTCTGCTAAATTTCCATTTTTATCCCTTATGCCTGTTACCCTGCCATTGTTACTTCTTCTGCTTTCGATAATCTTCTGATAGATTTTTTTAGTATTGTTATTTGACTTTTCCTCTTCGATTTCTTTCAGTCTACCATCTACCCATTCACGTTTCGTTTTTCTTATGAATTTATTGGCTTCATTCCGTAGTATTTCATAAATTTTCTTGTCCTCTTGTTTATTCGTGCTTATCCACTTTAACCTTGCTACCGATTTTTTTCTTGGTAGTTCTATACATTTTTGATTCATCCAACTTTTTCTCCTTCCTTTCTGTTTCTTGCCAATTTGCTTTTCTCCTGCACTTGTTAATAATTGATTTAAACTTTTCCATTCACTCTCAATATCACTTACTTCTATGTTATGCCTTTCGACTTTGTCTTTTATCTCTCCTATATATTCGTTTCTTGTTTTTATATTGTTTAGTTTATCTATGTCCCATTTATCTTCCTGCCACCTGTTCGTTTCACTTATTTTGATTTTTCGCTTTAACGTTGCCACCACCATGTAATGGTCCCTCCTATATGTTCTAACGCCCCGTATACTTGATTGGTTATTTTTTTGATATTAGCACATGGTCTATTTGATTTCCTTCCTGTCGTCCAGACATTTTCCATGTTCCTTTATGCTCTCTTTTGTGCTTATACTTTGTACTACAGATAAACATATTTGGCCTTGCTGCTAAGTTGCACAATCTTTTACCGTTATCATTTGTATTGTGTGTTTTCCAGCTACACCAATATAATTCTGCTTTCCAACTTGTGCATTGAAATCTCCAAGCAATACTTTTACATCTTCTCTTGGTGTTTGCTCATATATTCTTTCCATTTCTTTATACATTTCCTCATTTTTGTCCTCATCTGCCACTTCCGTTGGTAAATATACACGTAATATTGATAAATTCAGCGGTTTAGCTTTAATTCTTATACATATTAATCGTTAATTTATTGGTTTAAATTCCACTATGCTATCTTTTAAGTCCCCATCACCACAAATGCCACTCCATTCCTACCCTGCTTCCTTATCCCCTGAATATTGTATTGTGCCGTATGTTTATCGATTTGCCCCTTGCCCGCCCATCTTGTTTCTTGTATTGCTGCTATATTTATTTTACATTTCCTCAATTCATTCAAAATTTCCTCTGTTTTCCGTGGCTGTAGCATTGTTCGTACATTCCCCATGTGCATAGTCTTATTATATCTTTTTTTCTTCTCATGTCCTTTTTTGCGCTTAGCCGTCAGCATCCTATTTAATCTGTCTCAGTTTTTTGTATCGGATATATCTTTAATATTTTCCTAGTCTATGATATGGAATGCGTAAATTGTATCTATTTCTTGTAGAGTATTCATTTATTACAAAATGTTCTTTATTATTGTGAACACGTACAACAACGATAAGTATATACATTGATGCCAGAGTAAGTATCCTTAGTTTCCTGAATATGTTTCTACATGATTCATTGTGTTGTAGGCTACTCAAACATCTTATCGCATTTTTTTTTGCAGTTTAAAAGCGCGTTCAGTCTCGGTTGACACGCCCCAGAAAAGAATATCATAACAGAGCAAATAATGGAAGTTTGCAAAATACGACATCCTTGCTGCCTCAAAGGTGGCCGCCTATTTTATTCTTCTTACCATAAATTTTCGTAGAGGATATTTTTATTAAATTATTCGCGTGCTGTGTCCACTTCAAATTCGTGTCTATTGTTATCCCAAGAAATGTAACTTCAAATTTTATTACACATTTTTTTGTTGTAAACAGTATTTTTTGGGTCTCATTCACGTTCACTTTCATTCCACTAGCGGCAAATCAAGCATCTAGCTCTTCGGATTACCTTTTTGCGTCCACGATATCTGTCTCAGTGACGAAAGTGTATCGTCAACATATAGGCTCACTTTGCCACTATTATTACACATTGGAAAGTTGTTTGTGAAAATTATAAATAGCAGGGGGGGGGGGGAGGCAGCACGGAACCCTGCGGTACTCCACACCTGATAATCTTTTCTTCCGAGAGCTTCTCTTTCCTAGGTAAAGGGTATTTCCTCTGAAGCCCTAGTATTGTAATTTGTTCAGTAACAGATCATGTTTTATGTTTTACTGAATCAAAAACCTTGAATAGATCCAGCATATTCATTGCTACTACTTGGTTTCCGTGGATAGCCAGATAGCCTGATAATAATTATAGTGTTACAATGAACAATGCAATAATGTTGAATTTCAATATAATCTTTTGTTAAATTTCCTTTCAGATAATTCAATTTAAATAGTCCAATTTTTTTTATATACAGCGGATCTTTTACTGCACTATATTCCGCCATCTTCCTCACTTCGGGCTCCATTATCTCTCTGTGGCAGTCCTCCTTCTTGCATTCGATGAATGTTTCCATACCAAATTAGCCCTTTTTTTTGTTCAATCCTTTGGCCGACGCATTTTTGCATACGATGTACTCACTACAACGATCAGTAAGATACTGACTATAACTAAACGAATAACGAATAGCTAAACGAAAATAAAATACCGTATGCCCACATACGATCATGAATAAAACGGGTTCTGATTGCAATTTCTATGTAACGATGGTACTTATAGGTCAGGCGTTAGCATCTCGTAGATGGTTACAGATAAACGCGCTGTATATTAAGACTTTTCGATAGTATGTCATCATAGCTGCTAGATATTATTTTTTCGATACATTTTTAAGGATCATCCTGTATAGTTCTTATACCACCAATCATATCTCTAACCGTAAAAGCGTCAACACTTACCCGATTTTTTCACGGAACGTCTAAAGACATCCTAACATACGCCCACGCGACAAAATAGCCCCGCTATCGCACGCCGACAAAAAATAACTAGAGAGATAGAGCAGAAGAAAGTATCAACCGGTGAAAAAGCAACATCTTCTGGGAATTTAAATCCCGAGAGCTCCACATCTTCTCTACGCTGCTGCTGTCGCTGTGGCGGTGGCGGTGTGGGACGCGTAGAAATCGAATCGTACGACGACGGTAACCTCTCACGACTCTCGTCGTCCGAATAAACAAATTGAATAAAACATCCGAAGCGCTGCGCTAGGAAAGTGGGCGCCGCGGGATTCGACGGATCTCGCCCGGAGCTAGAGATCCGGACGACCGCCGTAGTTTCACGGAATACACGACGACGGCCTTTACTGCCACGTAATGAGTTCGATTCGTTTTCGAAGTTAATAAGTTCGCCTGCGAAGGTCGCTCCTTTTATCGGAATGGTAGGAGGAGGTGGAGGAAGTCGGTTTTGATTTCTTGTTTGTTTAGGACTGCGAAACTCGCGGACTCGTTCGAATTATTAAACGGAAATAAATACTGGGAGATGGTGGATATTCCCTGCTGGCTCTAAATGTTAAAATATCACTCCTTTTAAATATACGTTTGCTCTGCTATTGAAATTACCTTATTTAAGATATAGAATTGATTGTATTTCCGAAATAAAGCGTTTACATAAATATTTTGATATATATTTTTCATCAGTACGACTTGGGGAATCTGTCCCTTAAATATATTACATCATTTTAGTCTCACCCCGTATATCATATACAGGATGTTTTTTAATGATAAACAGAAAATTTAGGTGATAATTCTTGAGGTCGTAGCAAGTAAAAAAGTCCTCTACATTTTTTCATTTGGAGCTATACTTTGCTAGTTGGAAGCAATTGAAATTCTAAAATGCAAATTTTAATCTGACGAGTATGTATATTAATATTGAATATTCCAAACGAAAATTTGGATGTATGATCACCATAGATCTTCATCTGCGTATAACTTTTACAATTTAAGTTTCTGTCGGGGAAATGCCACCGCCGTCATTTAAATTCTAGTCAAATACTATCGTATGGAATGTACCGCGTACATCCTCGTTTCGCGTCGATCGACATTACGACGACGAACGTGGCGAATTGCTTAAGTGAAATTCAATATTTGCCTTCCCTGATTAATATTGTCTTAAGACGATGCAGCGTAGACACGCGCCAGTACACACGCAGACAGATAAATATATCACCGCGCACATGTTAACTAGATTGCTTCGGTTTACGCTATCCCTCTTCATTAATGGATACGCGGGATCAGGCGCGGATCTAATGTGTCTACAAATGTACACTGACAACACAGTGGAGTAGTATATATCGCTTTGGAGAGATAGATTTTCGAGGGCACCCACCGCGATACGAGTAATGGAATTGATTGAAACGGAGCAGAACTACGCTACGACCGCGTTCACATGTAGGTTTATATATATGTCTGGAGATAATATGTGTGTATCTACATACGTATGTATGCTGAACATTCGCATATGTCAGTTGAGATATTCGTAGAAGTAACGCTTCGTTTCATCCTGGCGTATATCAAAGGAAAACAAAAGAGCCATTTGCTTGAGGAGCATGTTTCCTTGGCATAGAAGGAGTATTGAAACATTCTACAAGTGTTACGTAGGTAAATGAAATGAAGAATCGTGAAAGTGCTGAAGTACATCTCTAGTGCAATGATGATACGTGAATATCATGTACGTATAAGAAACAAAATTTTAGACAAGGGTTTTAATATTCGAGGCAAATACACCCATACGGTTACTTGATTACTTGATGTGGCGATGTCATCCCTCTGGCTCGATTAATCTGGCTCTTCTACCACGGTCCTTGTTGAGCGGATGCCATCTTAGAGTTCATCATGACCTAGCCCAGAATCTTGTTCAATGTGGAATTCTTCAGGTCAGCTAGGGAAGTGATTAGCTTCCTAAAGATGGAGTGGCTGCAGGACAGTGGCACATAACTTGCTCTATTATTTCTTCGTCCTAGATACACAGTCGGCATTGGGTTTCTTCCGATAACCCTATTCTGTGTAGGTGTTTTCTGAGTCTGCAGTGATCACAGAAGTAATTATTTTGATCCTTTTACAATCAAGTTTTAGTAATTCTCCGGTTTTGACATGATTGAGTGAAATGCACTCTTTCGCATGTACCAAATCAGGAGAACTGCTCCAAAATTGGAGTACTCTCTGTTTTAACCAGAAACTAATTTGTTGTTTGGCTATCGAGGTTGATGTGCCAATCGCCGGTTCTGGGCCGTGGAAGCACCCGGCGGCATCCTTTTTTTGCAATGGTGTTGGCTGTCACATACCCTTGAATGAGGGAGTGACCCGGGACCCAGATTAGGGTTAGTTTGTTAGACGCCCCTATTGCATTTAGAATGGTTTTGCAGCTCCAGGTCAGTTTAGACAATACTTACAATACTTTCAAGACTGTCACTGAACATTTTTATTGATTTGTGTTTGAGGTTTTTGTTCAAAATCTCTCTTGCGCACATCTCAGTGGTATAGATTTCAGCCTGAAAAATTGTTGCATATTGCCCGAGGTTATATTTTTCAACTCTCGGGTACCCAATAGGGTTGGGTTTATTTTACATAAAGGAATAAAATTACACGGTACACGCACTGAAATATCAAAATACCGATTAGAATTTAACAGAATTCTCTCTTCAAATACCTCGAGATTTGACCACCAACGTCCTTCGGCGTAACTATCGAACTTTATATCTTTAAACCGAGCAGACGCTTTCCAGTAATCCCGCCACGAGTGGAAAGCAATAAACGTAATTTATATAATTACATCCTACCAGCAAGCCTGAGTTTCGGACGTCTTGGTAAAGAAGAAGCGAAAGAAGAAAATAAAGGAACCAAGAAGAAGAGAAACATAGAAGACCACACGATGGAGTTTTCAACCTTCCCTAAAATCGAGCGGGGATTTAAGTCGAGGCCGGCTATTACAATCGCGGGAATTTATCTTAAATAAGGCAGCCCCAATGCGATCGGAAATCGAGTATTCTCTACGAGAAGTTACGTTTCTAACACACAGAGGCAACGGACTATCAGGGATAGGGTAACCTGACTCAATAGTAGGGACACCTGCCCGAGATAAAGGTAACGACCAAAGACGATTTTCTAACCAGAGGGAATGCGAGACAGATCGTGCGATTAGAAAGACAAACGGCGCAGATTAATTACCGCTAGATGTCGCCGGTGTCCAAGCGATACAATACCCCGTTTTCTTGCTTCTTACTCTGTTATCCTTCAGCATATCTGCAGTTTTTCACATCGATTCCGTAATAGGAGAGATTCTGGGTTAAAATCGTTGATTTCTTCGGAGAAGTGGGAATGCCGAATGGATAAAAAAATTCTCTACCAACTGCTGACGACGCACGGTCAGCGCATACCAAAAAAATTACTTCCCCTAATGGTTGGCGATGAATCGGCAGTGACAACAGATGGAATCGTCGGTTGCGGACCGATATTTCTGTTAACGAACTTTTTCATTACGCGAACGCAAGCGGTATTTGAAGCGAAGGTGGAATGGGGCTAGGTTAGGTGGGCGTGCGTGGGCCAAAATGAAGTCAATAATTTCGAAGTTCCACAAGCCGGCCGACACAATTACACAGAAGAACGTGACCTGGCTTCTGTGTAATTGTGTCGGTGAAGATTCCTGCTGTGATTTTTTGCGTGCGTGGTTGGTGCTGGTTATTATGTACCGGTTCTGATTTGATGCATATAGATTATTATGTAACGAGCGTATATATACCGTGCTTTTTCTGTAACGTTACACACAGTGACATAGTAGGTAACCAGCTATACGTTAACGTGTCGGCAGTGTATATCTATGGCCAGTGCATTTATGCCACTATTATTAATGGAGTGTAATTTCACAGCATTATAGGATTGCCTCCCTTGTCTTTCTACTCAATTCTGGGGTTATTCCATCACATGCAGTACGTGTATGGGCTTTCAGTTCGTCCAAATTACGTATTGGCATGCTATTAGAAACTTTACTTTTCAGATAACCTCAAAGAAAGTAATCGTTTGGATACAAATCAGTTGATCTTTTGAGGGTACTGCACTCGTGTCAGGTTTGTGCTTAAGGATTTGTACGGGATCAAGAACTAATGGATTAATGGAAAGGATATTTAGTATTTTTCAAGAAATAAATGTAGGATACAACCTCGAAGTGCTGAGTGTTAATCTCACAATTTATTTAAGCGATGTCAAGATGGCGGTTTCAAAGATATTGGTAGCAACCTGTATTGTTCTGTAGTTAGCTACAAGAATGAAAAATATAGTCTGTTAGTATTGCATCATATGAATCGCTCACGTACCCCTTGGCATACAATGACGTCTGGGTGACGTCATCCATTTCACGTGACGTAGACTTTGACGTCTTCGAGACATCAAGAACTGTCTCTAAGAATTATATCAAGCAGTGATGATTCTGACGGACAAGAGGATGAATGGAAATGGAAAGAAAATATTGTAAATATAAAAAAAAATTACTGAGATTTCCAGTATCAAGCCTTCAGTTTTACGAAGATTGGGAGAAAATGCAACACCTCTGTGTGTTTTCAAACAAGTTTTATCTGATGATTTTTGCGAAATGATAGGCAGAGAAACAAATCGATATGAACTTCAAATATGAATGGAACAGAATACGAAAATGAACGAAGAATGGTTTCCACTAACAAACGATGAAATCAAAGCATATTCTTCGTTGTGCATCATAATGTCACAAGTAAAAAAATCTAAAATAAACATGTATTGGTCAAAACGAAGAATATTGCGAGCACCGATCTTTTCGGAAATTATGCCTCGTAGACGTTTTTTTATTTATTATTCCGAATTCGAATGAAAATGATACAAATGCTGTTGGAATGGTCAGAAGAAGTCGACAAAATATGCCAAACAAGTTGGCATCGAATAAGTTAAAAAAGGGAGAAATAAAAACATTATCTTCTTGAGGTATTGAGGTTCTTGAGGTATGTTGTTACGCTGGCTTGATGAGAAGGATGTATATATAATGAGCAGCAAACACTCAAGAGCAGAAATTGTCGACACGGGAAAAATAAGGAGAAAGAAGGAAGGCCAGGAAGAAAATGTTTTAAAACCGAGCTGTGTAGTGGAGTATAATCGTGGAATAACGTCGATCAACAATACCAACTTCTTTCATGTTTCTCACTTATGAGAAAGAGTGTCAAAGGATATAAAGAAATGTTATGGGCTTGACATAGCTATTTATAATGCTTATGTCCTGTATTCTAAGTTGCCGTACTCAACAAAGCAATCGATTGTAAATTTTCGATTGAATATCCCAGAAGATATGCCACACAATTTGTCTCTTCCTAATTATACGACACGCGGTAGACCGTCGCAAAGTGAATGCCCAACTCGGCTACAGGCAAAACATTGGGCTCATTTTCCTGAACATATACCTCCGACTAATAAAAAGGAAGATCCTGCAAAGAGATGCCATGTGTGCGCGAAAAATAATATAAGAAGCGAAACAACTTGGCAGTGTAAAAAATGCCTAGTTCCTCTCCATATTCCAAAATGTTTTGAAATGTATCATACCTTACAAAATTATTAATTTATTACTTATAATCTTACTTAATTACTGTCCATTAACATTATACATTAACCTGATTCAGTATTAAACAATAATTTCCAAATAGAATGTTCTGTTTCTAAGCTTGCATATGACTGTTCAGTTGAGCCAGATTAAATAGTATTCTTCGGACGTATCAAATTCCATTTTATTTGTACGTCAAGGGGTCAGTTGTTTTCATCGCGCCTTTGTAGTGAAATTTTAGATTTAGGCGCTTGCGAAATAATCGACGACCAGGATAGACAAAACAAATTTCATTAAACTTGTGGGTGGTAGTACATATTTATGTATGTGTGTTCAAAGGTGCTTTGATAAATATAGGCAAATAAAATACGCCTTTAATATTTCATAATAAGAATCTAACTCGGTCATAACAACACGGAATTCTATTTTTATTTAATTATTCCCCGAAACATCAAAACAAATTCATCAAGGAACGCTCAGTACCTCTTGTTTCAGAAAACAATTTTGCGGCAACTCTACCTACATTTTAATAACGATAATACTCGACTCCTGACTAAATACAAACAGGCCAGAAAAACACCGCCCCAGCCCATCTACGCTCTTCCACAAAGATAGAAAGAGACGGAGTGAAAAAAGGAGGGATGACAACAAAAATTCGTTGATCGTGTAGCTTTTGTTTTCCACTCTATAGCCGTGGGCGAATGAGAAGCTTGCGAACATCAGAAGATCGACGTTTTTAATTAATGAATCCAAGGTTAATAATACGAGAGACGGGGATTTTACCGGTGGAACAGGTGCTATAATTAAAGTGTAATTATATCGACGTAATTAGGAATGACGAAGGGAGACATGAAAAGAGTTCTATGCTCGTGTATTTTGCTGTTATCGCTTGTTAGTTTTGACGACACATCAAACAATCTTTAAAAAACAAGAGGAGAATGGACATAGTTGAACTATTTATTGGTTTTTCAATATATTTTAATTGTTGTGTCATAGAGGAGTCTTTTTTGGAGAGCGTTGATTTTTAAGGATAATTCTATGGTATCATGTTTTGTTCTTGTTCATCTTGCTCATATAGTGCTGAATTTATTTGAAAGCTGTGTAACAACATGCTTTAAGAATGTATAACGATACGAATGGTAATACATTTAGAAGCTTGAATACGCCCCTGCATTGATTCTGTTCTTATTCCTACAATTGATCTTACTACGGTTTTTCGTGCGATAAATACAAGATGAGCACCAGATGGAATTTCCCACAAAACAATCCCAAACTGAATCCTATTCTGCACCCGGTATAATATACAGAAAGTAAAGTATCCCGTCCCTAAAGACGCAGAGCATGTTATCTTGTACTGTTATTCCTAAAAAAAAAACGCGTATCGTTGAGTAAATTTACTAACTAATACTCTACTAACATCTTCCATATTTATGATACAACTGTGACAGAGACATTCTGCTTAGTATCTTACTCTCGGAATATCCTAAGAAACAGTACTTTTATTATCAGCTACCTATTGTGATAAACGCAAAGACTGGCCCTTTTTGAAACTCTACGGGATTCTCTTGCAAGGCACTAGTAACAAAGATATCGACTGTTTTAGAATCTCATTATTTTGTATTTTTCATGGTATACAATGATAGATATTCTCTCTAGTAATTCGTTGAAGCTTATCTAATATTACGCAACATTACTAAATAACTACTTTGATAAACTATTTTAGCGAATACAGCATGGCCCTTATTAATCATAAAGGCATACATATGAGCAACATATTATTTCCTTATTACATACAACTACCAGTTAGAAAGTACTTCCCGGTTTTGTTAATAAAATTGATATCTATGCTTATGTCTGTTTTTTTTATCTGCTTTTCTATGTGTTTGTACATTACTCTTATGAATAAAGTATTTTAAATTATTGGATCTTGCGCACGTACTTTCAACACCAAATGCTGCGCATAGGGCTGCGGAAATTGCAACATCCAACTTTCGGCTGCCATCCTTCCCCACTTTACATCATCGGAAACTACCGAATACTATTTTTTTCGTTTCGACTTTTTCCGTTTTTATCAACTCCCAGAAATTAACTATTATTTTTCGGAATTTTTCTAACAATCTTAAGAAAATGAAGTCCTAATAATGATTTATTGATTTCACATTTTGGTGTTACCTTAACTCCCTTTTATTGCTAAATCATTTATCAACACCAAAAGTTGTTACATTTTTCCGATCGTTGTTATTATTATCTTAGTCCGATGTTAAACAAACAATAACACCGTCGAGATGATCTTTAACTACATGGCATGTTGTTAGAAATCTCTTCTTTTTAATGCTATTTTAACAAATTTTTAGTGTCAGTTTAACTGTTTTTTAGGAAAATTACAACTCCGTTTCAGTTGACTCCGTAAAATTATTTTGTTTGTATTTTCAAATATTTTTCCTTTTTTCATATGTAGCGGCTTACAGGTATTCTTTTTTTCTTTATTTGCTACTACTATCATCATAGAATATTAATTATTGCGTAAATTTGAATTCCCTTGACGGTTATTGATTATAAGAAAATATTTGTTGGGTGGTGCGTGCGGCCGTAAATGGGTTAAGAAGCAGCTATCTGGAGTTACCTAACACTAACAAACCTGTTAGAGAAAACAATGTTAAAACGAGTCATTTTCACTTTAGCCTTTTTTCCAATCTTCCACTCCAAACTCCATCGTTAGGCTTTAGTACGTCCAACCCTACAGAGACAAGCATTTAATATTGGACAATCCGACCAAACCGGACAGTAGCTATAGGGAATGAAAAGCACGTACCCTAGTAACGGCGTTACCATAAATTCGCGTCCGGTTTTCACGTGATCCCCCCATTCGAGATTATGGAGGCGTTCTGCCGTGGCGGACACCGCCACATCCCATCCCCTCAACCGGGTGGCGTACTGTCCGCGATTGGCTACGCGGCTGGTATTGTCCCAACAATTTATAGGGAATGTACGTAGTAGATACATTCACTTGGTGGAAACGCTAACACGCCGGTAGCGGAGAGCGATCTACTGTGTCCGTACTTAATTTGGATGTATTGTTTTTGCTGTCGGTCCACGGCCTCGTCGCAAATATACGAGGGTTGCACCCAAACGTTACCGAAGAGAATTGAAAAACGAAATTCTTCGTCCAGAATCCCTATATTAATACGAACAAGCATTTAGCTAGCAAAATTTTGTTGATTCAACATAATCTCCTCTAAGGGCCGGTTGTACCAACTATAGTTAACCTTGAGTTCAGCTGAACTAGGGTTCAAAGATGACTCTAGTTCATTGCCGTATCCGTTGTACAAACGCAAGTCGAGCCATGGTTAGTTGACCATCAGTTAACATCGGTTGGTAGTAATGCATAGCGTGCATTTACTAGAAAACGCAGGCACATAGTA
>JARFOC010065329.1:0-17158 GCA_031763485.1 Osmoderma eremita | reverse complement strand
CGCAGCACCCTCTTTTGCAAGGGCGTCGGCTGCCTCATTACCCTGAATGAGGGAGTGACCCGGGACCCAGATTAGGGCAGAACTATGTAACTTAGAGGTCATTTGATAAAAGCTAACTTTCTGAACACTTTAACCAGTAAATATAAGATTAATGTTATGTAGTGGCAGATATACAAACATAACAGCATCTAAAGCATTCATTTAAGAGAGCACCTAACGCTAATAATGTCATGGAAATCCGAATAGAGGGCTCTACAGTAGGTACCTACAACTTAAATCTAATATTCCAGTAATGTCCAACCCTAAAGATTTGGACAATGTTAGCATGTTTAGAAAGTAACCTGGTCACTATTATGTACTTAATCTAAAGCTAACAATGTTCGCCATTCTGTCGCTTTAAACTAAGCTTTTATCTTGGTTACCCTTCTCACTATTATTGAGCAGTATTTCAAGTGTAAAATAGGTGATGAAGGCAAAAGCTGGGCTCCCCATATTTGCTGTATTACGTGTGTCAAAATTGTTACAGCGTGAGCAAAAGGTAAACGACTTATATCTTTTGCTATTACTATCAGATCATATTACCGATTGCTATTTTTGTCTAACAAATATAAGTGGTATGACTTCTGAATCCATACATATTGTAAAATATCCTAATATTCCATCAGCGCTGAGACCAGTACCTCACAGTCCGGAGTTACCTGTGTCTAAACCTCCACAAAACATGACACTAAGCGACGATGAAAGTGTTAATGCTACCAATGCCAATGGAGCACTGCTATGTTGGCAGACTATTGGTGGACTCTGAAGAGGGATGTTTCTGATGCAAAGTACAGCCGAAAGTCATATATCAGCACATTTTCCAAGTAAATATATAACCTTGTACGTCATTTTTTCATAATTTAGACACATATACTTTCACAAAATTTCATTGCTTTGTCACTCTGAAACGCCGCCTGATAGAAAATTTCTGAAAACAGATGTGAAATAAGTGTAAAAAGTACTACCAAGTTCACCCACTTTACCTCGTGTAATTAGTCGTAGTATTCCTACTGAATCAGGATGAATAAAATTCAGATGCATGATATTAACAGAAAATGTAAATAACTACTGACACGTGAGAGCATGTTCACTGAAATATGTTGAAAATTACGCTCACATTTTCACCTCTGTTACACACACGGTGTAATTATTTATGGCAGTACCCATTACAGTCCCAACTCCATTTAGAGTTGACGAAATTTTGTTTTATGGACGAATATTTACAAACACAAAACGTTTCGACTTAAGGAATAATTGAACACAGAGGTTAAGTTACACTTACCGCTCGCACCGGGGTCCCTCTGACAGTAATAAGTACCGCGCGGGGCGTGTCCCTGTAATTTGGGCGAAATTACGAAAACCCTTACCTGAAACAAGAGACTTCCATTAATATTTCGCGAAAACCGCACCGGACGAGACCCGGCGAGACGGAAAGGCCTTTATATTTATTCAAATAAGTAAATATCACGGCGAAAAAGAGAGACGTCGCCTTTCAAAAATTCTCGCCCTGATTAATATTACCGCTCCTCTCTCCTATCTTCCACGTTTCGAGTGAATCTCTGGGCGCTCCCTCAAAAGGAAACAAAGCCACACGAACGTCCCTTCGTTGTTCCTTTTTCCCCGCTTCCACTTCTGCCCCACCGCATCTAGGTATCAATTTCGGAATAATTAATGCGGGAAGAATCGGACGGATGCTTTATGAAAACGGTAAAAAGCGAAGCGGTTTCCAACGACACGGAGCGCGTATATATTTTACTATTCCCCAGAATTTACTGTAAACTCTAGTAAATAAAAGGAAGAAAAGATTGTGGTCATTAAAATGAAGTCGTTGGCATTACACGAAGAAGTAGTACAGCAGAGCGCAATATGAATCTCAGCATCAAGGGATTTTTATCAATTAGGAAAGATATCGAGAAAGCAAAGTTCTTTCAGATTCCGTTTAATTGTTAAAAGTAGCAATTACTTGAAGATAAAAACAAATACTAATTTTCATCTTTTTTAATGAGTTTGAAAAACAGTTTGAATATAAAGCCCATTATTTTATTTCATTTTAATTAACGACTATTTCAATTTTGTAGAGTTCTCATATTCAATGCTGCAAAAAGATTTTTTTATTAATCACATCGCCTTCATGTAATATATTAGAAAATGTGGAGATTTTTCGTGGTAGTAGCGCCCTTGGTATTACGGTGAAAAAGTAATAAGAACTCTGTTTGACGGTTCGGTAATATATGAATATACAGGGTCTCCCAAGTTGAGTGGCCTCTTTAAATATTTTAGGGAAGGAAATATACAAAAATTCTGAAAATAAGTAAACTGTCCTAGACCAAAGTGATCTTTCAGAGTAAATTATTTCCCTTTTGCATCACTTCCGATTGACCGAAAGTCCCCATTAACTTTCTTATTTTAAATGGAATGTTATAACTTTTATTGCAAATTCTAATTTCGAACATGTTACTAAAGAAAAAATACTAAGGTTTCCCTATACCTAAATGTAACCGACTTTGAGATATCTTCAAATTTACGTAAAATATCATTTCGGTAGTATTTTAAAAAGTTGATTTTACGACACTCTTAAATTTCAATATTCAAGTTGCTTATCGTTTGAAAGTAGGCTTTCAAATCAGAGGTTAAATATACCTGAAAATTTTACAGTCTGGTCGCGATATGGTGTCGAATCTCACTATGTTTAAGTGTCCAAAACTCAATTTTCTTAAATGGGATACCCTGTATGTTTTTGCATCATGATACACAGAATCAAGTTCTGCAGAGATTAGTATTAGGTTTTCCTAGGTATACCTATTTATTTTCGTTTACCAGTTATTAATAATTGTCCATTTTAATGGCTTATTTTGCTAGAATTAACCCAATTTTTCGCAATAAGCTTTAGCCAAACAAAGTATTTATTGAGTTAACACAAGAAAATGTAGAAAATAAGGAGAAAAGTAAACTTAAGTCACTTTAAGTTCACTTTTAATGAACGTCTTCAAAAAAATAAGCATGCCTTGAGAAACACTTTTAACAGTTTAATTTCTTCGTAGCACAACTTACAATTAGTTAGTAAAAGATTTTTTTCTATAATTGTTCATTAATCTTAGTGTTGGTTTTTACGTGATAAAATACTAATGTATGATTTTATTTATTCTCATGATTTTTACTATTGGGGCAAGATTAAATCCAATATTTTATTTATTTATTTTGAACCAATAAATGATAGTCAAGATCTGGAAATTCGTGCTAGGAATATCTTTCGAAATTTAAATCCTCTTGAAATAAGACGGGCAACTACACAGAGTGATCTATCGCGGGTTAGTACTTGTCTTCGAATGAATGGTGGACAATTTGAGCATTTATAGTATTTAGAATATTAGTTAATTACTAATGCTCCAAAGACTATAAATATAGAATTTGTTACACTCACCGTGTAACAGAAAACAATTCCTTTCTTCTAAAATATCATTTTATGATGTTTCGTCACTATTTATTTAGGATAAGTTTGAGAATTGTTTGCCTGTAGATTTTAATCAACATCTGCGACGCGTTTATAAAAATTTTCTTGAACTAAGCAATAAAGCGATTTACATTTATTATCGAAAATTCCGACACTACGAATACGTCATCACTTTAACAGCCCCGGGTAACAATCATCCTGGATCAGGTAGCCAAACAAAAACCCTCTTTGATCGGGCATACAGAAGATATGCATTTTAATTATTAATATTATATTTAATCTTTCTCTTATTAAATCTCTTAGTGTTGTCAGATATCATTTTAATCCGTATTGCATTGCAATTTCTCTGAACGAATTAATACGTAATTAACCCGTGATTCAACACAGTAAAGCTTAGTTTTCACACAATACTTGTAAATGAATATTTGTCGGCCTCTGTTTGGTTGAATCCTTCGCCAGTCCAGGCAATTTTGCAAGTCTTCTTCGGGAGAAAATTCCCAAAGCAAGGACAGTTCCTTTCTGGAGTTCGTTTCGACCACTTGCGACAACAAATGATTTCGTCTGATCGGAATGCGAATTTCTCCACTGATCAGGACATCAACTGAGTTCCTTTCAGTCCGCCAAGGACACCCAGTGTTCGTCTCTGTCCGCCCGCGTCAAGACAACATCTCGTCTTCATCTGTCCAGATAAGACCCCGGAACTCACCTCTCCGTCCCTTCGAGACAGGAAAAAACCGTTTATCTAGGTCCGATCACGACAAGGCGATGTTGTATTTTTTTATAAGTACCATGTGTTACGTGTTAGGTGTTACCTCCGCCGCTTCGGAGCCCATTCTTCAAGTTAGGAACCCCTAAGTCGCCCACGTATTCACACATGATCAAGCAGCTAAGTATTTCAAATCGTATCGTTCTCAATTCTTTTATTCTAACTTTTTCACAACATCAACATCAGGGCTGACTCAACTCGTACTGTCGCAACCGCGATTAACTTAGCGCGCATACCTTGTTCATTCATATCGTTTATTATTAATTATTTATTTCAATTTTTAAATTCATAACGTTTTCTTTTTTTGAACAAATATACTTTTTTAGGAACACTTCTGTTGTTTTACTGTATTTAGTTACCAGATTCCTCAACCTTTGTTTACAAATTACATTATAAATGATTACTCGATGTTAGGCATGTTCTACCTCGTTTGTATTTTATTATTTCACACATAAGTAATACTAATTCAAACCGAAATTACTTAAGGCATTTTTTTCAAACAATCATCTCTTTTTTTATTCTTTTTCCTAAACACACATCAATCCTCTCACCAATTCTCTTTTTTCAATAATTGTCACCCCAACTACAGGAGAAAAGTTTTTATAATTTTTTTGGTTGGCGAAGACCATCATATCATTTATAATAACTTCTTTAGTATTGCCGGCTTGGACTCCATCCAGATTTTTGTAAATTTTTTCCTGGTTTTGTACATTTTTTGGGGGTTAAGTAAATAAATACTTTGTTTGGTTGAAAGTTATTGCGAAGAATTGGGTTAATTCTAGCAAAATATGCCATTAAAATGTACAATTATTAATAATAGGAAAACTAAAAGAAATAGTTATAGAGGAAACCCAATACTAATCGCTGCAGAATTTGATTCTGTGCATCATGATGTAAAAATATACAGAGTGTTCCATTTAAGAAAATTAAGTTTTCGGCAGTTAAACATAATGAGATTCGACACCATATCGCGACCAGACTATAGTTTTCAGCGATATTTAGGCTATGATTCGAAAGCCCAAGGATTATACTTTCAAGTGAATCTTGAAATTTAAGAGTATCGTAAAAACACCTTTTTTAAACGAAAGGCAGGCAAAACGATTTTATACGTAAGTTTGCAGTAGAAAGTGCGATGAATTTATGGGAAATTCACTTCGCCTTCTATATAACTAACTAATCTAGAAATAATTAATTTCCATATTTTTCTAGCTTTAGCTTAATTACACCAATAACTATCTCATTAATTTCCTATACATTATTCACCCATTATCTAAATTTCCATCTATAATAAGAGAAAATTACGTCTCCTTATACGTACGTATTAATGTAATTTGTAGAATTAGAAGGGTCTAGCAATTATACCAGTAGATAATATTAGGCATATGCTAATGATTACAATTTTCCGGAACAGAATACAAAATAATAAGCGGCACGTTATGGAACCCATCAGTCCCTCGCTCCAACATCATGGCCTAAAATACGCATAGATAGTAACAGAAGCATGCACTGAAGCAGATAATTCATTTGAATGGTTCTGGATCCGCTGGCAACATTACAGCCATTTGCGTCGTCACAATTAAGTTATCATTCCATAATTTGCAGGGCGCTCGCAAAATTCTGTACCCGTAAACAACCCGTTGATATAACTGCTGCTAGACAGTGCAAATATTTATTCAGATATGTCGGGGTTACAAACCCGGCTGTATTAAACTATTCCCATACAATACCGCTTTCATCCGCATCCTAACAATTTTTTACTAGATATTTTCATCCTAATTGTATTGTATTTTATTGTCTTAAAAGAAAATGAGCTAGTAGTTGTTTGTCACAAAAAATACTGTTGTATTTTCAAAAAGCTGTATTTTAATATAACAGAAAGTTTGTCTAATTAAGCTATAGATGTTTTTTACATACGTCAATCTTTCAGTTAGTAAGAGTCAAAACAAAGCAGACATATGTATAATTAACAAACAAAAACGGTCCAAATAATAGGCCTTGGTGAAGTACATTTGCGTATGAATTGCAGAAAAACAATAAAATAGCAAGCTTGCTTTGCTGCTCAGTTAAAAATTAAGTGTCCTTTAAATTAAGAACCTACAAAAATATTGTCAATGTTAATAATGAGGTCCTAGAATACAGTTGTAATGGCACTTACATCTGCTTCAAGATGACCGTATCCATAAATCATAAATCGCCATACATATCAACGGAATACTTTCTATATCAATCTGCATACTTCGAATAATGTAACTTTGCAAAATAAACTGATTTGTATTGTTACAACAAGTAATTATTCTTAACTGGATATCTATCAAATTTACTTATACCTCTAACAAGTTCCTTGCAATGTAAAGCAAACTAGGCAAAACCAGGCAATGTAAGAAGCGAGATGACTGTACTAGGTGCGGTTCAAAGACTTGAAGAACAACACACACACATGCGTATGAAAAATGAAAGTACAGAAAAGACAATATGCGAAACAGAAACAGACGACACACGAAAACAGGGCAAACCAAGAAGAAAATGGAACGCGGAAATAGCAAAGAACTTGAGAAAGCGAGAAATTAGCTAGACTCAAACAAAACAAAGCAAAAGGCAGAAGGCAAATTTGCAACCTCCACACCAACGGTAGAAGAGGTTGCGGATAAGTAAGTGAAATAGAGTGCGTTATGCGTTCAAAAGTCTTTTGAATAAAATCCCCCAAACAAAAAACAAAAGGCAACTTGAACTTGCAACCTTTACTAAATTAATTGCTTGTAAATTCCCTATCAATATTTTTCATCTTATGGCAATGTCAAAAGATGAGAATTATTCTTCAGTGCAGTAGTGAAACTACACTTTTTAGGAAGTAAAAGAGAGTAACAGCTGTTACTGAAAACCATTTGAAATATTATTCCTCTTTATATTGCTCTATACATTAAATTAACCAAGTATTTAGAGAACGTAATTTCACCAGTCTACGTTCTTTGAGCATTAAACCCATTTGGGTAATCTACATAACAACCATGCGTTTAATATCTACGTAATTGCAGATTCTTGACGTAAACTAAAGCTATATACTATCCAGAATCGATATATTAGCCTGTCTGATATATTACACTGGATACCCCAAAGGGCCTGGCAAAAACGTTTAGAACGCCGCTTAGATAACGTAAATTGGATAGCAATGAAAAAAGAGCTTTATACATCACAACCAGGTATATTACAAACAACTATAAAATCGACAAAACGATTGTAAACTTCTGGTTTTCAAAAGGATATGATAAAAAATCTAGTCAATAAACATAAACGAAAATTGTTGGTTAAAAGCTGTACTGTGATGTCTCGAAGCAGTCAATTTATTAATCTATCATTTCATAAATTGACTAAAAATCTATATAAAATTTCAGTGAGCATAATTTACACATTCCGCACAAAACAAATAATTGCTTAAACAATCTTTTGGGAAATGCCAAAATTAAAATTTGGGTACACTAAAAATCATATGTAATGTGACATATGGGCAAACAATTAAAACTAACTTAAAACGACAGTTTTAAGCAGCAAATTGTTTATAAGAAAAGATCTGGAATATCTAGAAGCTTCAGGTACGTCGGCGAAGGAAAAGTGATCTATGATACTTTTAGTTCCTAACGACTAAGAGAATACTTATAACTTCAAATACGTACGCACTTTTCATCATGTTAAGTCTAATTGCGTAATTTGATCTGGGATTTGAAACCAGATCTTGTATTTGATTCCAAGCTACAACGATATAGTGACGAAATACAATGAGCTAATAAGGTATGATACTAATACTATCTTCGAAACATGTTTCACAAAAATATACAAATATAAGGCAACGCTGAATTTATACAACAGGTTACAATTAAGATTTTTTATACATAAGGCATTATTTGTAAATTTACTTGACTGTCTCCTCGACCAATCTTTCATCTCAAATGTTTTTCCTTAATAATGGTTTGGTACCGTAGTTACAGTAGTTGATGTACCTACTATTGAATGGTAATTAAGTCAAATAATTACGAGAGTTGCTGTTGTCAATGTCAATTCCAATCAGCATTACTCAATAACGGAATAGTGTATATCAAAAAAAGAGCACCCTAGGTACTATCCTTGTTCTGTCTGACTCAATGTACGGAACTATTTAATAAGAATAACTAACTAATCATTATTCTGGGATTAAAAATCAATATTGCACTCCGTAAATAAAAGTGTATTTTTATAAGGTTTATTTTCACATTTTTAGTTATTGCATTTCTAAAACGTTTATAATATTTTGCTATTTCTGGCAATAAGTACACGGTACAGCTTACAACTGTGTAACTGTAATAAGTCGTTTCAGAACTTCCGAATTATTATTCAAATTGCATATTTTCGGTTTCAGATTTGATAAATTAAAATGAGTAAATAATATTGTAAATGTCACAGATTACTATTGAGTAAGAAAACTCTAGCTCTCCTAAGCAATAAATATCTACTAGTCCTAGAAAGAGGAGGCGAGTGTCAGACTCCTGCTGTTTTGTGTGCATCACGGAGATATACGTGTGTCATAACCTACACGCATCCGTTGTTCTGTATTTACCGGCGAGCAATTCAATTCATTACTTTGAACTTCAGAGGTTTCGTTCCCTTTGACAATGAGAGCGCAAATAAGAGCGACACAATGGAGGCATTGTTGCTCCCGAGATACAGACATATATAGGTAGCCTGTATATACATACACATCTATATAAATTAGTATGAATCCTTTGTGACTGCAATCATTTGTCGCTAGTGTTAAACGAAGTTAAAGATCGCAGGACTACAATGTGTATAGACTTTTAACTTGGTTGCTTCTTCCAATGTAATGTAGTAGAGAAAACTACAGATTGTCTGCAATGTTCCCTACAATGAGTGAGTGAGGCACTGGTAACATATAATTCGTTATAGCGGTGTTGCATATTTCTTTTACCTTTGAGTACTATAACAGCCAAGAAACAAATATGGCACCTCGTGGAGCGTACACATTAATATAGGGAATTTAAATTATTTATAGTATCAAAAATAAATAATTGAGGGAGAAACTCTTACTCATCGAGATGTGCCGGATATTAAAAATCAATAATAGCTAAAGACTAGAGTAAGGTTTCCATTTAAATTAGAAATGTCAAAGTAATAGGTAAAACCGAGGGATTCTTGGCACAGGGTTTTCAACAGTAACAAATGTAAGCAGAGACAATTTGTATGGGCATATAGTGAAGGTGAACATTAGAGGACGAGATTAATTTATCAACAATTAAAAAGTGTAAATTAAAAGAGTACGCCTCTGTACAACAAACACTGTCAAAAATCCTCGATACACATGAGTATAATCCATTAAAAGATTTGTTCTGCTTAGTTGCAAAGTATAACATAAAATATGTATAAAAGACAGTTATTGTTAATGTTACTGGTAGTTAGATTTCATTTATATATTTATAATATTGTTGTATAGTAAAGATTCGACAAGTCAAAATTATAATTGTAAAATTAAGAAGGATGAAAAGATGGAATCCTCTTGTGAAGATTGTGTGTGAAAGTAGTAATCGTTATATCCATGTATTCATGCTAATTCCAGATTTAGGTGAATTAATTGTTCGATAAATCTTGAACTCGTGTGGTAACTGACAGCTGATGGGTTTATTGGAACTAGAAATATTTAAAAGAAAGAAAAGTTATTGAAATACACTGAAAAATATAGGGAACAGAAACATAAATTTAAAATTTAAATTCAAAATAAGAATAAATAATCAATTATTTAAATAAAATATAATTTTTTTAGAGTGGTAATGAAAAAAAAAGGTTTTGAGCATTATTTAAGGAGCGTTAGTGAAGATATAAATAGGTGTAAACAAAAATAAAAGAAGGCAATTAGTTTTTGGAGAATAACGAAGGATACGAAGGATAAATGTATGATATATTTATGCTTTTATCCACTTGTGATATAAATGAGGTGTTTCCGATTGCCAAGTTACAGAATCTCAGAAGCTATTTATTGCGGTGTAGGAAATATCAAACAATACCCCAGCACTTTATCCAGGGACCAAAAAATTATTAAATCCTTAAGTTGGATTAAGTTTTAGGAAAGCATGGTTTCAAAAGAACAATATGAAAATAAACTTCTATTTACGTCTATTCGATTGCCTCCTCAATTCCTTAATATGGAAGACATTAACTCATAATTATTAATGGCACAGCGCATTAAAGGCAGTCGAACGGAACTATGTAAGACAAAACGTTTTAGTATCACTAAACGTTACCTAGCTGCGTTTCATATTCCCTGTGCACAGTGATGTAGTTCAAGTAGTGATAGCAATTGAGAAGAAGTGCTAATCGGATATAAATTCGTTGCACCATAACGGTTTCGGCGTAGCATTTTTAAGTAAGTGTATTTTTTACTTGATAACTGGGTCAGCTTTTACCGCAACCTTCCACGTCGTTAAGCGAGTGACTAAAAATATCTCGACGAGTCCTCTTCGCAGCCCGTGAAGTACCAATTCGTATAAAAGGCTTTCGCGCGTCCTATCTCTTCATTCGCCCTTGAGATAATAGATAAACAATGAGGACCCGTCGTCGATGGTCTTCTCCCTACCCTTGCTTTTTTTAGAGGCAGTCTTCACATTATCGATTACACGCATACTCAAATTCACCCCTTCTCCTTAAACTCCCTCAAAACCATGCTGTTTATTTGCGAGACTACAATGGATTTGGGTAACATCCAAGAGTGTTATATATTGCTGAACAGAGACAGTTTTTTGTCTTTTTTCTCTGGTAGAAAATTTATTTGTTCTCCTCTGGAGTAAAAAAGGGCCTACATAGAGAAACGATTATAACATTTTTATCAGCGTCCAACAGCAGGCGCCTGCTCGGATTTAAGTTAACTTATTAGTTATCGGGGAAATGTGCTACAGCACGAATGAAATAATTATCCAAAGACGGCATGTATAGGAACAAAATTATATCATCTTGTGACTGTTTTTTTATTTTCTCTTCCTTATGGGAACCGTCTGACATAAGTCTCAGGAAACACTTCAGCCCATTGGCATTTTGTATTTATCTCGCATTTTTGTACCCACGCCCTATACCATCCATTCCCAGATCCTTGTGCAATGTACCAATCTGTAAAGGTCCTTGGCCGGTTGGTCTATATGGCCTACTGGGTTCATTTTTGGTTTCCCAAAGATTGACTGTCATCTAGGATCCAAGGCCTTGCATTCACACAGTCTGCAGCTTGGGTCCTCAATGTCAACTCAAATTTTCTATAGGTGTTCCGTTAGTGCGCAATGTCCTGTCGCGAGACCTATTACTATACGAAGATGATTCCTACTAAGATTTAGTAGTTCGTCAGTCTTCTTTACTGATGGTTCCTCGATAAAAGTTTTGCAATGATTTTGCCTGCTTGTATTTTCCCAGTATTCTTTATGTTGTTCTTGGACCCACTTTCCTATCTGCCCTCAGCTTTTAGACACTCCCAGGGCAGGTTCTGGGTCCACGTATGCAGACGATGATCCTATCTTCGCTAGCACATCGGCATTTTCATTGCCTACGATTCCCGAATGCCCAAGCACCCACAAAAAGTACCTTTATTGCGTTCCCCGAGCAAATTGGTTTCTGGTATGCATTCCCAAGCCAGTGTTGATGTCGCTTTACGGTGTCCTATTAGCTTCGTACGACATTCCCCAATGAATAATCCCATACCGCATACATGCAACAAAGTTAGAGTAATAAAATGTTTTCGGAGTTTCTACATTACAGATTTCTTTGAGTTGTTTCAAAATATAGCATGCCTTTGATAACGTTTTAGACAAATATTCAATGTGATGAGACCACCTCAAGTTTTCGTGTATATAAAAATCCAAAAATTTGCATGATACGTCAGTATTTCAGGCGACTTGGTTAATATTGATTTCCTGAATTGATTTTATTGTATTACGAAAATAGATAATTTTAGTTTTGTCAATATTCATAATTAAATGATTATCTGCCATCCAATTACAGACTTTGTTGTACGTCATTTCAGTTTTGCGTAGTAAGCTAGGTATATCCTCAGCATGCATGACCACCTGATCCGCGTGACTGAGATGTATAGGAAAATCATTAATATATATTAAAAATAATGTAGGGCCCAGAACGGAGCCTTGGCGCACCCCAATAGTTACATCTAGAGATGGCGATTGGAAATCCTTTACTGCAACGCTTTGCTTTCTGTTCATTAGATAGGATTTAAACCAATTTAATGAGACTCCGTTAACACGATAGTATTTCAATTTATGCAAGAGTATATCGTGATTAACTAAATCAAACGCCTTAGACATATCAATAAAAATTGCCAATTTTTGTTTATCACCATCTAGGTTGTTGTATATATTATTTAAAAAGTGAAAAATAACTGTATCTGTTGACTTATTTGGACAAAAACCGTGCCAGATAAATGATTAAATGATATTAAATATTATTAGTTGCTTATTCATTATTGACTCATATATCTTAGAAAAGACTGGTAATAAACTAATTGGTCTGTGGTTTGAAAGATTATTGTGATCTCCTTTTTCAAATAGCGGCTTGATTAGAGATAGCTTAAGTTTCGAAGGAAAGATTTATTAGGAAGGTTTCCTTCCACATGATTGCCAATTTTGTTGTCCCTCAATTCTGCATATCTGCTGATCGGGGATTTTAGCAATCGGAAATACCCCATTCTTGCCTCACCCACTACACCACATGAAGCGGTTGGAGGTTTAGATGGAATTCCATTGCTGCTGTCGGCTATAGCAATTCGTTGCTGCCCCTTTGTCCACAGGATGCACATATGATAATGGGTCTAACCATCGTGATGTACGTCCAGTACATAATTCTTGGTTTTAATCCCAATATTTCTCCATGGGCTCACCTGGCCAACATAAGTGTTGTCTCTGCCTTGGTTTTGACTCTCTGAAGCTCTCTGTTCCAAGTAAGCCTTGGGACCAGAATGGCCCCAAGGTATTTTACTTTCCAAGACAACTTTATTTCTTCACCCAGGAGCCTTAACGGTGCTAGGCGGTCAAGTTTCCTCCTTCTTGTGAATGCTACTGTGGTCGTCTTAGAAGCGCTTATTCTAAGTCCCTCTTCCTCGATCCATTTATCTACAACTTGTAGTGCGTTCTGTATTCTGTCGCGTTGTTAAATTTACCCTGGGTTAGGATGACAAGATCGTCCGCATATCTCAAGGTTTTGTGCCCTACTTGTGACTGCTGATTACATACATGGTGCTCATCAAGAAAAATTTTCGACAAAAATCGATCGATACCAGTGTATTAATATAGTCAGATAAGACTTTGTAATTAAAATAATAGAGGAAATTTCATTTCCCTAAACTACAAGTTAAAAACACCCAGCTAAATAAAAAGTAATGGTTCTAGAGTTAACCCCTTCAGTAGACCTGAATGTTTACAGATGAAACTAAATTCATGTTCCTCATAGGATACATACATATGTCGCGTTCCGAATCATGAGTTGCATAGAACGCGTTGACGCTGTTAGAAGCTAGAATGGTGACTACAACACACAAGAAGTAGAAAGATGGCTGAGGTCAATTGGTTATAACAAAGTATAATTTTAGCACTATTTTAGGTATTTTTTGTTAAGAATCGAAGTTTTTAAATTAGAATATGAATACGTATATATATATATATATATATATATATATATATATATATATATAAGTATATTTTAAAACAGTGAAATTTTCCTCACAGTTCATAGCTATGTAGGTTATTTAGTTTATTATTTTATATTGCACGAGAAACCTATTTAACTTCTTTCTAAACTAACTTCTATTTCCCTGGTAATTAAGTGTAAGAAAAATGTAAGAATCCATGTACGTAGCTAACAATAATTGCACACAAAGATTTGAAGAACTCACAGACAGTGCTTCACTGCTGAATAACATTTAATCATATTTTAGAAGAGCATAATCGGAATTCATCAGAGTTTTTAACTCAAATACACAAGCATTTTGGCCAAAACGAAAGCTATATTCATACCGGACTTATAAAACGGTCGAATAACTGAAAAATTCCGACGGTCAACGTTATTCAAAACTGGCGGTCTGTGCAGCACAGATATATTCGGGAATTCTTGCGATATTCTAAAACAATAAACGGACTCCGGTACTTTAAAGTTGCGCGGACTCCACACGCTCCCGAGAGAAACGAAATAATTCTTCCCCTTTCAATTTCTTTCATCCCTTTCGCCACCGTAAAACAATCGAAAAAAGAAACAACGACGAAATATACTCACCGCTCCTTGCGAATTGAGAACGTAGAAATCGCGACCGAAAATATAAAGCTGATACATTCCCCAGTTTCTATTTATGATAACTAAGGGCGTAAAATTTCCCACTCGGAACCTCAGCCTACTTTTCATATAACCTGCGGAAAGATAAAATGCGTACTGGGACGAGGGTGAACTGTTGAATAGTAGCGGGTTTTGAGTGAGCGATGGCGGAAACGGACGTAAACGTTGAATAATTTTTTTCTCTCCGGTCGACGTCGTTTCGTACGTGAAAATTTATTTTTTTCCGTTACTAGAGGACGCGCCGCTACTGCCAACCTGTACGGCAGTGTTTGTTTTAGTACGCGGAACGGTTGTTTTCTTTCTGTTGAAACGTATACGAGAATAAATTGCTATGAGAAAATAAATAAAAGGAATTTGTGCCCTGTATATGTATAAAACGTAGATACCCAAAATAAAAATAAATTATATGTATATTGATGCATAAATAAATTGAACCTCTTTATACAATGCCACGTCCATTTATTCTTTCTTGCTTCCTTACGAATAATCTGTAACTATCAAATCTAGTATCCTGTTGCTGAGTTGAAAACGGAGTCCGGTCCAGTGAAACAGTCCTGATTCATAGTACCTATCCTAGATTACCCGTGGAAACACCAACTGCATGAAATCGATCCTATATCCTACAATCACGTTTAACCTAGCTTATGGGTCGTATAAGGTATGTCATAGTAGCGACATCTACCGTATATATAGTAAGCTAGATAGTAGTAATAAGAGTGACAATGTAATGTACACGTGTTAGTGTTTGTGTTATTAAAAATATACTTCTTTAGGAGCCTCTTGTGTATTAATGAATGTCTGATACCTATATGATCACAATGATCATATTACATGGCGCAGTCTAGTGAAAATTGAAAGCAGGCAGAAATATTACAAGGTATTTAATAGTCTATAAGTGGGAAATAATAATACATACCTGCAGTTATAATACAATTGGTTGGACACACAATGGATAGATGTTTGAATAATGCCAATGAATGTCACACGGCACAGTTCTCCATCAAATGAACAATGGGAAATATATTTAGAGTAGGGTTTTCATATAGTAACTCAAGAATTTAGGTTTATGCAACCCACATTGCACATAAGCTAGACATGTAGCATCATACATTAATTTGGGAATTGAAATTTTAAATCAAAAATAATTTAACGAGCTATGTTTAAGTAGAAACTTAGTCAGATTTATATAAAGTTATAAAATGTATTTCATTATTTATATTTAAGTGCATATGGGATGTAGTCTGCCCATTGCTATATGTAACTATTTTCGTTTTGTTTTATTTAATTTTGTTCGGTTTATGTATAATATATTTATTATTTTCTTATTTAATGAATTTCATTTCGACAAATAACTGGGTACAAATAGAATAGAGAACATCAACTTGGCCCGGAGTTCTAATTCGCTCAAGAATCCAAAGCCCTAAGTGAGGCCAAACCGTAAGTAGATGTATTGCGGATTGTGATGGTGCAGTGAATTTTAATAAATAGTTAGCTAAGTTAGCTTCAGTCATCTTAAAGTGTTTTAAATTCATATAAAGAGGTTGTGTTCTATTTCAAACGTTGCGTAAATTAAATCCGTTGTCAAAAATTATTCATTTGGGGGAATTTTTCAAAAGTAGTTTTTTTATTTGTATTTAATAAATAATATTATATATATATATTTAAAAATTATCATTTATAGCATAGGGGGAAGTGAGTTATTACAATATATACAGGCTGGTCGATTTTTTAGTGTGCACTCTTTATTTCCGTGAGAATCAAAGTATTAAAAAAAATTCAAACACATCTGATACAATATTTTGTGCTCTTTCCAGTCAGGTAGAATAAAATGCTATACTTTCAAAAACAAAAGACCGGCGAATGACAATTTGGTTTTCTTAAATTGAACACCTGTATTTTTCTGCATATTTAGATAGTGTGTAGATTTACACTTTTCACTGGTACACTCTTTGACTTTCACAAAATCTTGGTATACGCATGATCTCAAATAATTAATCAAAGTCTTTTAGTGTTAACTCATGTCCATGGGAGCATAAATTAAATCCATACAGGAGTATGGACTTATTAAAACATTAAGAGAAGAGAAAAAACTTAACCTACCAAGAGAGATCAATCTTGGGTCCATGAGGAAGAATATTTTTAATAAATTCGCGTAAGTACACAACGATACACACCCAATATTATAACATTAAAATCAGTAACTATTTAACATGTCTGAAAAGAGCACCTTCATTAAAAAATGGATATGTTGCATTGAACTTCAACTTTTCTCGATCAGGTAATGTAAAGATAGGTTACAATAGCACATCCAAAGTGATATTAACAAACTTATTAAATTATTTTTGATCAAATCATTACGCAAAATCTCTTGCCACTACTTCCAAAAACATTTTAGTATCAGTAATGAGAATTTATATGAGATCTTTGACTCATCAATAATAATAATAATGGTCCTTTATTGTCCAACAGAAATACATCCAATAACAGAACAATATTAAGAAACAATATTAAGTAAAGTAGAAAGAAAAAACAACAAAAATTATAAAAAT
>JARFOC010065291.1:0-17165 GCA_031763485.1 Osmoderma eremita | reverse complement strand
GTAATACTACTTTAAAACAAATATATGCATGTCTTTAACATGTTTTATTGCCGACTTGCTAAGACAAACCAATCTATAGAGGAAATGATGATTCAATTTAGTACAATATCTGCATTCGCCGGGTTTTACGTTGATGTGGAATTTGCATATGTTTTCTAAATATAAAATATTTTATAACAAGAGAATAAATTTATAGATTTACTTATTCAAAGTGTAATATTGTATGTAGTGAAATGTGTATTTCTTTCATTTAAAAGATATCAATTAACATTGAAATCTTTTAGTAGGATTATGTGCGCTATACTGTCCGAGTTTGACGTTGAGCCACTGTATGTATTTTCTTTTGATAGGTGTATGACAAGTCCCCATAGCTCAAACCTATATGTGGGTTTTTTATCGGCCCGACTTAAATTATGACGTTCCTGTCTCTTGTGCTAACTGACGTAGCGGCTTTGTAGGACTTTGTTCGATACTAGTTCGTACTTCTTTTGACAGAACTGTAAGAGGACCAGGTGATTTGTTTTTATTGCTGTTGCCTGTTTCTCGAAAACGATTTACAATCCGATTAATATATTGGTTTGAATTGTCACTATTAACATAATTATCTGGAAACTGCTCTCGAAGTTCTTGGACAGGGTTATTTTCTTCGGTTGTCCACTTCAGATATACGATTCCACAATAAATGTTTGGACCAATGTTATGACCAATAATCTACCAAAACCATTGATAAATGTTTACGGTGCGGAATGACTAAAATGAATTTACTTACTCTAACCGTGGAACAAACAAGTCTACACAGCCTTGAAAAAGAATGTAGAAATAGATAGTATAGCTCGAGCTAAAAACATAGCAAGGCACTACAAATGCCAATGCTATGGAACAACAACAATTGTAAATTTAGTGATTTCCCTAAAGAGCTAACTTCATTATGATAATAAAATGAAAATGTAACTGTGTTAGCATGAACTATAATATAAACAAAACCGCATTTGAAAGTAGTTCGATTTTTTCTAGCGAGCAGCTAGGACAATCATTGTAGTTTTTGATTTTATAATAATAATTTGATAACTTAGTAATAAAATACATTCTTTAATAAGAAAAAGAAGTCGGAAAAGGGTGATTTATGCCTACAAATTAACTTAAATTTTATGTAAAACTGTTCCATAAAATAAACATAGATGACGAAGATATGGCAATCACACTATTGACACATACATTATACACAGGTGTTTTTGGTCTTGTGATTTTATTTTCAAGGGATGATTAAACATCTTAAAATAAGGTCGTTAACGTAAAAATATCTTAACAAATTTGCATAATAAGAGAGATATTAATGTAAAAAAAATTGTAGTTTTTGTTATTTTTTATTTTTAACCACCATAAGAAAAGGTTTTCAACGCTAAAACAATTTACGAACGGTAAAGTAAATGTAAACAATAGGTCATTAGTGAATTTTTTGCTAAGTAGGTTGATGTCTGTTCCATCTGTCAAGCTGTTCTCTGTTATCACCGCATTGCTGGTTTGACGTAAATTTTTCCGAATAAATCCTAATAAGGAAAGCAAAAATGGTCCATGGCACCAACAGTGAATACATGTTGTTAATTTATGGTGAAGTATGCCAGAATTCTGCTGCTGCTGAGCGGTTTCCTAACAGGCCAGCACCTATTCCACAAAAATATGTAGAATATCTTTTACGTTTACAGTTTTGCCGATGGTTTCTACAAAAACAAGTAGAAATTCCAAACTTTACCTCCATTGTATTGGCAACTGATGAAGCAAGGATTACACGTAACGCCATAAATAATTGTCGAAATACTCACATTTGGGCTGTGAAAAATCAACATGCTGTTCGTCGTAATCATTTCCAGCATAGATTTTCGATAAACGTTCGGGCCGGACTGGTCAATGGACAACTTATTGGCCCATTTGTGTTGCCAAATCGAATGAATGGAAATGATTATCCCCTGTTTTTGCAAAATCATTAGATGGAACTATTGGAAAAAGTTTCTTTGAATGTACGTCAATAAATGTGGTTTTCTTCACCATGGTGCAGCGCCGCATTTTAATCGTTTAGTTCGCCAACATTTAGATAATCTGTTTGAAAATAAGTGTATTGGTTGTGGTAGTCCTATGCCATGGTCTCCTTGGCCACCCGACCCTATGAAGACCACGGTATACACAAACGATTTAGATGATCTTCGTAACCGCGTTGAGGCAGCCGCGGCGACAATTCGACGGCAGAACAAGGCCTAGTAAATTATGCCAATTCATGGATACTTCGAGCGAGAATTTGCGTTCAGCAAGACGGGGATAACTTTGAACAACTAGTGTGAAGTGGATTCCATGAAAAACATTTAAAAAACTGTTTAAATTAATATGCTTAATTACCACTTTAAAATAAAAAAGAAATAGAAACTACAATTTTTTTAACATTAATACTGCTCTTACTTATTATGCAAGTTTGTTAAGATATTTTTACGTTAATGACCTTATTTTAGGATGTTTAGTCAACCCTTGAAAATAAAATCACAAGACCGTAAGCCCCCTGTATTAATCTTAGTGAATTTTTAATTTAATTGCCTTTCATAAGTTTTCATTTCTATCTGAATTAAAAATATTATAGTGTTGTTCACCACAAAACCACCATCTATTTCGTTTCTTAATGTATACAGAGAGTAAAAATGATTGATATGTACCGCTACATACTAAAAGAATCATTGCCACACATTAATTGTGATCACGACTAAATTCATTGGCGTCCATCAACCTTAAAAGTAATGTAAAAGTAGCATAAAAATGATTTTTATTTATACGCATGTATTTATTTAAATTTTTAGGAGATTATTTTTCAACAGGACGATGTGTCTGGAAAAAGGAAGATTTTTATAAATAATAAAGGCAAAAATAAGAAAAAACAAAACAAATATATAGAAATAGGTACTACAATGGAAGAAATGTACGTACACTCGTGGCCACATAAATGATTCCGACCTGAAATCGAGAACTCCGATATTTTCAACGTTAACAGTGTAGAAGGGTACCAGATGTTCGACTGCAGGGTCGTACACGTGTAGTAACAGAGATTAGTATTTATTTCAGGTCGAAAATACGGAAAGATTTACTACTATGTTAAAAATTGTAATTTCGAACTCAAGTCCTCTAACCGAGAATTCTAAATATCTTATGCCGGCGCCGCTTGGATAGAACGACTAGATTTACATTAAGAGTTTCAAATACTGTAGGTTGAACAACAAATAATGTAATTAAATTATATCAATTAAACAGAAAACAAAATGCACTAAAGAAGAGCAAATAGATAAAATTATTTAATATACTATTAAATATATAAAACATAATAAACGAATACATACATACGAAAGAAAACAAATGATAAATAATAGATACAAATAAAATAATAGGATATAATGGTTATCCAAAGGTATTGTCTTATCAGTTTGAATTGTTTGGGAATCACCGATATATCACCCTATATAAAATTAGTCGGATTTGTCTAATTGGGTAAGACTCCACCAATAGTATGCGTTCTTTTAGTTCTAGCAATTAGACTGGTTATTAACTCTACTAAAATATGAATGTTCATCTCTATATATGTAACATAGTTTTTACAATTTATATTTCTTTTAGTTTTAATATTTCAGTTGAGAGAGTTATGTATTTCTTTTTTTGTTCATGCATCAATGTTCTTTTGGGGAAATATAGTGTAAAATATATTTTTGTTTTACTATATATTACTTCAGCATGGAGTTACTCCTTTTTTTGTTTTCTACAATTTATTTGAATTTTGCATTGTTTATTGTCGTTATACACATATCTTGTCAGGAAATGAAGAAATAAATAATTATTATTCTATTTCTGTATAGAACTTATTTCTAATTCTGATAGGAGAAATAATTTATAAAATAGCTTTCAACACAGTATTCCTTTGATTTCTGCGGTTACAGAAACTCCTCTGTTATATTCTCTTTAGAACACAAGAAAAAATATAAACATTTCTTTATCTAACATACATTTCAACTCTGCAGTAAATCTTGCTTAATAGCATACTTCAATAAAAAAAACATCGTTACCTTCCACTACCCGATACCGACTAGTATAAACACACTCGTAAACTGTAAAAACTTCTAAAAACTTGCTTGTCGGTCAGAAACATTTATGTGGCCACAAGTGTACATATGTATGTATGCTTGTTGATAGATCTAATGATTTTCCGATACTTATTTGACTTACATACACGTTATATGAATTTAGGACTAGGATGCGGACAATGAAGTGTTGATGTTTGAGGATAATATATACGTTACAAAGAGAGAGTGCGCCTAAGAAAGTGTGAGTGCTGTGTTGCCCAATATTCGCATCGACTTTAATAATACAGAAATGTATTACATTAGTGGCTCAGACGACCGCCTGTGTGCAAACGCCACCAAAGTACATTTATCTTGCCAAATTATTACCAATAGTCATATAGGCTCTAGTAATTATTGACACCTACATTTGAATTCTTAGAAAGAAATATAAGGAAAAAAAAGATAAGAAAACTCAAAATAGAAAAGCGACTTCTCTAGTTTCTAATCAACTTTCTTTCTATGTTTTAACTTTGATATCTTGATTTTATTCAGTAAAATTGATTCATAGTGAAGGTTCGTTAAAGCTCTGGGCACACATATTCGGGACGAGCACGACACGAGTCTCGCAGGACGTCCGTTCCGAAGTAATAATAGGTTTAAATGCGATCATTTACTTTTTGTAAGCTAAGGAATTTAGTACAGATGTTGTATACGTACGTGTCCCGCAACAGTGTGACTTGGAGGGCTACGATACGAGTACGTTACGGCCCCCGTATGCAACTCGTGTCGCACACGGCTCGTGTTCATCCCGAATATGTGTGGCCAGAGCTTAAAAGTTATATTTGAAACATATTTATTTTATTTGTAAATAAAAAATTGGTACTTTTTAATTTGAATTAAAATGCTTTTGTACATAAGCAGACAAAATATATGGAGTGGGCGGAGAGGGTTTTAAAATCGAAAATTAATTAAAAATTACAACGAAAGTTGGGAAAGTCGAAACAATTATGCCAAAATTCAAAATAGTGTCTACGTTCGAATTTGTGGTAGTCCGTCGAGTTTTTTTACTTTTTTTGTGTTTTTCATATTACTATTAATAGAAGTTAGGTAACACTGGGCTAACAGAGGTCGGTGTAACCCACCCTAAGAAATACATATTACGTCATCGCCGTTAGCGTATAGCGAACTAAAGTCATCAGTGGCAGAAGTGATTTAAGCTGATAAGAGTACAGCGATAAAGTTTGACTAAATAACTAACTCTCTATAAACAAACTGTGAAAATGTCTTGAAAGAGACAGTTATGAGTAATTACCAACCGTGATTATACCTAACGACGAATTACCTAACCGCGTTTAGCTGATTCGAGTACTGACCTCGATTAAAGTCTGTGTTAGCCTCGATCTGTCAATAGAGTTGCTGCTAAGAAATAGCATTTGTTCTTTCTTGCTATAAAAACAAAAATATGTCGACTAGCGAAAATATCTCATCTTCACCGTCTTCAGACGAAGAATTAATGGAGTTAATAAATATGCTACCTACACCAAAAAATTATGGTAAAAGAAATAATCCTATGGAATATTATGATGACACGGATTTTAGAACCCCCTACATATTTTTCAAAATAGCAGTGCCAGAAATGCTGGATATATTCCACGTGCATAATTTCGAATATAACACAAATCGAAACTTCCCTGTATTTGCAATAACTCAATTACTATTAACATTAGGGTTCTTAAAATTACTGGACCTGTCAGGTTTTTCCATTTTTTCCGATTTCAGAAGATGCACATTTCAAACCGCTATTTTACAAACACGTGCTACGGAAGTCCACACGCTCCACAATCAAAGAATAAAACGTCACAAACTTTAATGACGTCATTAATATATCGCCGTTTAAGTAATCCATGTTAAATTTTTATTGGTGCAACTACCATGAAGTTTAACGCAGATTAACTGTTAACATAATGTTTGGTAACTCAACTTAACAAATTTAATCACGGATGTTGGTGCAATCCGGCATTAGATTGATAATATAAAACACACATTCTTCTTTAGGGAACATTTTCCACTGCATATTACATGATGGTACCACTGGAAAGTAATTATAGTTCTTTGGCATTTTAAGCCTGTCTAGTAGAATATTTATTTCAATAATTCATTCAATTCATAATATTTTTATGATTTATCTTCATATTTACGAAAATGATATCAAAAAACACCACAAAATTTAACATTCTTACCCGAATTTATCCCAAACAAAAAACAAGAATTTAGAAAAGCATTAATTAATTGCACTGCATCTAAGCAAAGTATTTGAAGTGTTAAAGATACAGATATCGTATAATGTTGAGTTAAACATGTGTAAGAAGTTGTAAATCATGTAACAAAAACATTTAAGGACCTCCTGTAAACTCTGTGGGCTTATGAGCTAATTCACAAAAACACAAATACATGTACTGCTATTTAATTTATGTATGCATATACCATGGATTATTAGAGCTTACAACTAATTATGATAAATTTAATTGAATGCAAAATTATGAAATTGTGAAATATTATTAGTGAATTGCATACATTAAGAGGTAAAGTGGAAGTGATCCCACCTACTTAAATAAAGAAATCTGATTTATCAGAGGAAATATGGAACAAATTGAATATTAATAAAATCCATTGTAGTATAAATTATAGGATGCACGTTTTATTAAATTTAACAATTACCCAGAATTTGTGATGATAATATTTTCGATGGTGTACCTATATAAAAAGAACAACAACTTAAGTATAATAAAATATAATAAAGATTTCAATAATATTTAAGGGGTTTATGGATTTATGACAGAGCACGTGTAGTAAGAAAAAATATGAAATGCAAACAGGGTTTAAATGATGTCATACTCTGCAGGTGTTTAATAAACAGTGCTCCATGGAAAGTTTATTTATCATATCGAAATACCCTTATGTCCAACACCGACGCAGAAGACAATTTTGATATTATATGAGAACCAATCAAGTAAAAATTAAATAAAGATGGGAGTAATCCTATTGCTGAAAAATTGAGATGTGTTAAGCCCCCGTAATCGGCAATAGTTTTTGAATTGCCGAGATTATATGAATTTATGTATTTATTTAGTCAAATGTAAACTTCTAATTCCAAACTATCTTCCAACTTGACGGTAACTTTATAAGTACGTCACCGCATTTCGGCTTGTTAGTTTATCTCGGGGTTCGTGATACTCTTGCGAGAGCCAATAAACATTATAGTTTTGTGCCTACAATCAATTGTAGTTGCGTGTGCATATAATAATGTTCCCATTTCCGTCTTTTGAATTAGCGTATAGTGAAGTCGGCCAACGATTATACAAGTTTCAAATAGCTACTGGATATAGACTGTTTTGTACCAAACAGGAGAGAATATTAGAAATTAGCAGTAACTCGGTGTGTTCGCGAGGATCGGAAATATTTGTTTCCGGTATTCCCAGCGGACTCATAGAAGACGAACTAGTACCATTCTTCGCCATAATTGGAACTGTGGTTAAATTTCGGTTAATGCTACATAAAAACAGCGTATACCATCGTGGTTTTGCCGTAGTAACTTATTGCGAACCCCGTGTAGCTGACGCAGCTATACTTACATTAAACTGCGTGCCAATTAAGGGTACATATTTTACCATTGAAAAGGTTACGGATAATTGTAGACTGTTTATCGGAGGCATACCTGAAGACAAAACAAGAGATCAAGTGTGGCAGGAACTGCTGAAACGAGGCGTTCAGGATATCGTGAATATAATTATGTATAGGTCTTATATAGATCGCACGCTGAATAGAGGATACGTCTTTGTTGAATTTCGGTCTTTTTATCAAGCTGCTCAAGTGAGATTCCAACATCAGAATTTGTGGCTGTGGAGTGGAAGAGCGTCAGTCGACTGGTCTGAACCAATTCCGCTTGTCAACGATAAAGTAATGTCTAAGGTAAGCACTGGATATTTCACATTAAATACTGTAGAAAATTTTATAGGAAACTTTTATTCCAAATCTAAATTGAAAAAAACACCAAAAATTTCTTTTCTGTTTTATTTAATGCCTTTCTAATTATCCATGAAATAAGTTTTTTGGCTTGAGGGTAAAACTGCATTTTATGGCTTTCCATTTTTAAGCGTTTTTGGGACACGTAATTCGCATGCTCGAAGCGGCACAGTGTTGGCGGATTTTGTTTGATACTTATGGATCAATTTGGCGGAATTAATTTGAGTTTAAAAATTTTCCCCGTTCCTTTTTTGTGAAATTATTGTCAAAAGTTAGTGAATATATATATTTTTGTATGAGCACCGGTGAGATTAAATGGGAGCCGTAAACTGCTGTTGTAACCGATTTGAGATCTTTGGAAAAAAAAACGATGGAGAACTGCTTTGCATAAAAAAAAATTCAAAAATAACGGGAATCTTTATATATTTACTAAATGAAAATTTCTAACCGTAAATATGCATATCTGAATGCATGTGGGAGAAAAGAATCAGCCATTTGAGTTTTTGTGTTTATAGAGATAAATTGTAGATAACTTTGTATAGTTTTTTGCTATCTTTTAAAATTACGCTCAGAAACCGAACAGGGATCCACTGTGTAGGACGAAATACGTATATATAATGGTGTTTCTGAAAAGCTACTAATTGCTAATCATGCATCTAATAAACATCTTCAACCGTTTTTGTTAGCTTCGAAACTGTTGATTAGTAAGTGTATTCCTTTATTGCATGATTATATGTAAATGCTGGCAGTAATGGTTCTCGGTTTGGAATTGTTTGGGAATTATATCCTATTCACAATTTAGGAATACTTTATATCCTATTCACAATTTAGGAATACTTTGGAAAAAGGTGAAACTTGAGGTTCATATAGGATATAAAATATCTTCTAGACGACCATTCGAAAAATTGGCGAAAACTTAGTGAATTATCATTTATATTTGGTATTTCGCTTTGTAGTTCGGTTGTATTTCCAGTTACATACACAGATATGATATACTTAGTGAACGATATTTTGTATTTCGTAATTCGGATTGTATTCCCGTCTATTGGGTTATAATATACAGGCTGAGTTTTTTCATATGCATAGCATGGGGATCTTTGGAAACTCTGGTTTCCAGGGGAAACCAGAAACGATCAAATGGGGAAATAATTGTAGCTTTACGAGTTTAATTGAATAAGCCTTTTGCTTTTCGGAGAAAATGCAGGGCTAACTAGATATCTCGAAGAAACTGTTTTCTTGTTATTTCGTTTTGTGCCTCTAGTTTTATTATTATTGACTTTAGAAAAAAGGTGAAACGGAAAAAGTTTAAGGTAAATATGTGCTGAATAAGACTGTCTAGCCCAAATTTTTATTTAAGCTATAATTTTTGAGATATGACAAAAATGTGTTTTTTTAATTGAAACCGTTAAACTTGACTTCATAAAAAGGCATTTTTTTCAACGATTCCAACTAGCACTTGACATAATTCTTTTTGCAAACAAATAAATTACGCCCATTTTTCCCTTTTAATCAATTCCTGAACTGGTCATGCAGTAAATATATCTATCATATAAAATAGCGATTTATTAGGCTATTTTATAAAATATCCATATCTTGCTACATGGAAGTATATTTTTTGACTGAATATAAAAAATGAAAATTTTGACATCAAATAGATCAAATAATAAAGGTGTGAATATACTTTATTATAAAATTAATCAAAATTTCATTCCACATTAAAATTTAATTTAATCAAATCTTTAATGCCAATTTCTATGCATTCTCCCGGTTTACATTCACAGGCACCGGGGAATGTTCCCATTATTAACAAATCACACACTTCTACAGCAAATTTTTGTCATATCTCAAAAAGTATAGCTTGACTAAACATTGGGTTAGACTATCTTATTCAGCCCATATCTTACCTTAAATTTTTTTCTTTGCACCATTTTTGTAAAGTCAATAATAATAGAGCTGGTTTTCGAGATCCCCATGCGATGCATTTGAAAAAAGTCACTTGTATATGTGCCTATGCGTGTTACGATAGAAACGAATAGCATCATGTTGCCATAGAATTAACCTGGTTTATGTTTATAGAACAATTAAATCATTGACACATACATATGTAATATATTATAATCTTAGTGAATTTTCAATATAACTGCATTTTATAAAATTTAATTTCTTTCTGAATTCTAAATATCCTATCCTTTCGTTTTTGGATGAGCCCACAATTTTTTCTTAAAAAACAGAAAACAAAACTTCGCGTTAAATTAACTTCCGGTTAAAGTACTTTTACAATTTCGTTGAATTTTTTAAGCTTCTACACTTTTTTTAGACAATAGTTAAATTCAGGTATAGAACACTACACATAAAATTTGTTCAAAATTTGATGTAGAATTGAAAAATAAAATAAAAAGAGGTGTTTCCATTTAAAAAAATAAGTGAGCTGTCATAATTTGTTTTTGGGTTACTCTGTATGCATGAAGTAGTGCCATCAAAAAGGAAACGGCGACCAAAACCACAAATGAGCGGTTTTTCAAAAAAAAACTGCTATTTTAAATGAAATAATTTCAACCTTTATGTTCTTATTTGTAAATTTTAATACAAGAATATTGAAGAGTGATTTAATATAGACATAAACAGTTGGGACAGATGTATATTGCCATTGAAAAATATGATAGTTTAAATTGATTGCATGGTAAACAAAAAATATTGTTTATTACCAAATAAAGTGCCAGTGTTCATCTTAATATAATCAATTCTATTTTCCAACCAATATACTCCAAAGAAAAGCCCAATGACTCATGCCTATTTTCTGGGCATAAATAATATATTCTTTCCTTACAGATAATTGTTCTACTTTCTATGTATGTTTGTAGTTTATATATTTTTAGGCCATATTGTTGGCATTAATCAAATTTGTATAATTGATTTGTGCTTATTAAAATAAGAATAAAGGAATAATAATTCTAATTAGTAGTTAAATCTAACAAAGTACCTAAAATACCATTCATAAATACTTCTTCAAGAAAAAAAATGGAAAATATTGGAGTATATTAAATAATTTACACCAACAAGATAGGCCAATAAAACCAATAACACTTATGTATGTACATTAATAATACATTATAATTTTAGTGAATGTTTCACTTAATTGCAATCCCACTCACATAATCGCATCGAAAGATCATGGCATTAAGACGAAATATTTGAAACCATCATTAATTTACAATTGCAGAATATCGTTCTGACGGCAAAATCATCCAAATAATCGTTTAATTGTTTGATTTTTAAATGAATGATCATTCGAACGATTTTCGCTCATTACTTGTACATATGCTAATATTTCAATTATATATGTTGTGGTGGCGGTGGTTTTCGTGGACTTTGATCAAGATGCACTCACATATCATCCACTACTCCCACTCATTAAGGAATTAAGAACTGTTTGTACCACGAGCTGTTTGACGGCTAGAACTTTTCTCTTTACAACAATGTTGCCACAGATTAAATTAAGTTACAGTTGTCTCTTGTTTAGTGCCAGAGATAGCGCTAAATTCATGCCCATAAATGATAGTAAATATAGATGAAAATCAGTATTTCTCAAGGAGTTTTCCTAGATCCCTGGATAGAACCGGAATTTGGCCACTACATTCAGAAATATATATTATTTACTTAAAAAAGATCAGTATTATTTTGCCTGAATTAATACATCATGTGCGAATGTATGCCAGATTAGTACCCACTACTTTTCTTTAATCGTCAAATTGTTCAGTTTTTTGTGTCCTGACACAAAACTCATGAAAAAGTTTTATTCTGGCTTCGCACCTTTACAATATTTAAACTGAATTCCGGAACATTTAAAATATGAATATTTTACAAAATTAAGTTTTTGACTCGGCGTACTACTTACATAGTAAATATATCAGATGTTAATTATGTTTTCTGTTAGGTAAAAAAACTGTTCTTCAGGAACATTGACGTAACGATGAGCAGACAAAGTTTCCACCACCATGTCAGAGATATCTTGGGGGATATCAGTGTGGAGAAGCTATACAAGTTCAAGGATTATGCATTTGTCCATTTTTTCACAAGGAGAGATGCTCAGCGAGCATTAGAATTGTTTACAGGTAAAAAGCAATTTTATAAGCAAAAATCAGTTATTGTTCAAACATCTTTGTTGCATAAAAGGTTATTTTTGAGTTGTTTTCTTTTGTCCCTCAAAGATCTTTCGCGCAATATTGAATATGTGTGTACGTATATACTGCGTGAATCCAATTAAAAAAGGAAAGTATTGTTTATAGGTATTAACAATACAGCGTATAAACTAAAAGCCCGCCAAAAGCATTTTTTTATTAGAAAAAAAGTATTTTGACGTACAAAAATTATTTAATCCTGGCCTGATACAAGGAAATGTATCGTTCAACAACCTGCTAAATGTGGTGCATACTAATGAATAGATTGCATTTATGTGCATTGCATTGGTGTGTCTTATAATATAATAAAAGCATTATTATATCTTTGATGCCAGCATCAAACTTCCCTTTTGAATGTTTACGGAGTTCTACCATGTTCGCCGAACTTTAACCCTTAATAAATCAAGGTCAGTGGTCCAGTATGTTCGTGTAAAAATAGCAATACCTATAAGAATTTGATGTAAGAAATTTTACAAAAAAAATGTACACTTCCTTTTGTGAAATAATGTGAACATACGTTATTTCACCACGAACATTCCATAAAGTTGGTATTTTCTTAATGCGTTTGTAAGATAACACACTGTGTCGGATTATTCCTCCCGCACGATATGTTGGTTAATCCTGAACACGTGTTTCGGGAATATGTGAAGTCCCATCGTCAACAACATAACCGAATGAACATAAATATAACTTAACTATTTTTAGAAGACATGCACTACTTTCTCTGCTTGCACTACTGCAATAGTCTGCCAACATAGCAGGGCTCCATTTGCCTTGGTATCTCCTCTCCATGAGTAGAATGTCCTGGTGAAATCTTTCGCCATGCTCGTCACTGACTGCTCCAAGATTTTTTGGGAAAAAGTCCAAGTGGGAGTCATGAAAGTGTATTTTTAGACTCATGTTGCAATCCGTGAGACCAGTATATTGTTAACAATCTACGTAGTTTTCGGCTTTACGATTTCCCAAAAAGCCGTCGCAAATCTCCTTAAAAGACAACCATGCTGCTTTTTGAATTCCATTTAGCGCCTCAAATTTTTCATCTCGAAGTAGCTGTCTGATCTGGGGTCCCACAAAAGTACCTTTGATTACCTTAGCATCACTGATCTTAGGGAACTTACTCCTCACATATGCAAACCCACTGTTAGTTTTATCCATACAAGTTTTTCATCAACCCAACGGGGCAAATAAATTTTTTGAGGATCAACAAGTGGGGTACCATGTCATTCTTATTTCCTGGTGTCAGTGAATTTCGTTTTGGCCACTCTTTCCTTTTATAATGATTTTTCCTATCCCGACTGTCCCATTCACAGAGGAAACAACAATACTTTGTGTAACGGAGCATGCCGAGCAAAAGTGAAACAACTTTCAAATCGCCAAAAATATTCCACTTAAAGTCGTTATACTTAAATTTTTCCTAAAGAAGCTTTATGTTGTCACAAGATTCTTTCAAATCGCTTGCATGAGCCAAAGAAACAGAGGGGAACTTATTTCCATTGTGGAGTAGTATCGCTTTCAAGCTTAATTTGGAATGAACAAATGCCACTCATCTGTAATCTGTTCATGACCAAGTGTCTTCATAACAGAACGGACGTCATTACAACATACAAGTCCTTACATAGAGAAGAAATTAAGAAACTAAGGGTGATTGAGAAATTCTGAACACAAATTGATTTCAGTACGCAAAAATATATGGGAATCAGGTATTCTTGTGTTTATGACAAAAAATTGTTAACCAATGTAATCGTTGTTATCTTATGCGACTAATCAGATGTTAAGCTACCTCTGTCTTTTAAAGTTGGCACAGTAATCAATGTATGCGATGGCAGTTGCTGATCAGGACATCGATCAGTATACACACATCTAGCTTAATTTGTATTTCGTCCTGTCTCCCCATGAATTAAAACAATATCTGTTTTAAATTATGCGAGGTGCATATATGCCACTAACTGCAGTAACAGCTGAACGAAAATGAAATATTGGGCGCCATCGTGCCAGGAGTTTAGGGCGTGCACCCTCCGCTAGCCCACTGCATTTAATTTTACTTTTCTCGTGAATGGTAGATCGCATATGGATTAAGACGTTTCGAACGTATATGATTACAGCTATTGCCTATTATCTTTATTTGTTTTGTCTCATCCTGCGTATTCTATTGCAGAACACTTCAAGCATTCCTTTATCGAAGTGTGTTTGGCTACTCCACAGGAATATGCACCAAAGAAGAAAAAATATTAGTAAGTATGCAGTAATAGGATACCGTGGCTTGAAATAGTAGTACCAAATCAAAACGAACTCTTGCCACCTTAATAAGTGAAGGACTCTAGATACGTATTTCGGCAACTACGTTTCCATCTTCAGTAGTACCTACAAAGAAAAAGTATTAGACTTAGTATCTTTGGTTAAGATAAAACCTTGGTAGATATGCTCTTCACCAGATCACCAGTGAAATAACACTCAAGTGATTATATATCAGTACAAATTAGCAATAAATTAATTTCCAATTCTGATATGTTAATTGTTTTTAGTATCAATAATATAAAATAACAGACTTGCATATAACACACAGATGCATTAAAATACACATCTTTGCCTTTTCTTTGAAATTAATTTGATGATTTTTTCTCTTTATTTTTTCAGTTCCAAAATAACAAACAGCAAAAAGATGCAGATAAAGGAATCGCTAGTTCCCCAAGTGCCTAACCAAGCAATGCAAAGTTCCATTAACACTTTAGAGGATTACAATTGTTTGGAAGATGAAGGTGTAAGTACTTATCTTTTGTGGTCCTGAAACCTTTCTAATAAAGTAATTTATTACAGAGTACTTTGGATGCAATGGAGGAGGCTCGCATCACCAGTCTACTGAATTATATTGGACTAGACTAGATATTTGGGAAATAATCTTTTGTGTTATTAATTAATCTTACTTAAAAGGAAAAATTTACTACATATGTATTTACGTCACCTAAACCATCAGCCTTCTTTCGGACACCTGTTTTATAAAATTTCTGACTCATAAACTTCTGTCCCCGCTTTGTAATGCCTTTATTAATAGCCACCTATATCAAGTATGACTGCAAAATATGGGTTTCCCAGAGTAATGCCTTCATAAAATCTGTTTTTTTATATATATAAATTTCTTTTATGTGATAGTGTTATCACATATATATATATATATATATATATATATATTACTTACAGCTGAACACTGATACCTGTGTTCATTCTATATAAGAATTTTCTATTTTATTTATTTTCTTTGAAAGAAGTATGTTAATTTATTTGTTTAATTAGACATGTTATTTTTTTACGCATGATTTATAGTTTAATAAATTGTTTTTACCAGAAATGTGAATAGCTGTCGATCGGCTGGCGATAACCAGCTTGGTTTATACAGCAAAGGGAGCATAAAACTCCCTACAGAATATTTGTCTTTTTGTTTTCATAATCCAAATACATTTATTAAAATCTAATTGTCTTTAATTTTATGTATGTTGTTTTGTTTTTATATAAAATACACATATCAGTTACGATGGCAAATATAATAAGTAGTATTGTTCCTACTCATTGAAAAAGCATCATTTTAGTGTCGAACGTTTTAGATTTTTGTTTTTCTATCAATAGTTTTAATGAATGAACGAACAGCTTGTAAATTTCTTACATAGGTTGCTCTAAAAGCAAAGTTCTTGAAGTAATTGTTAAAATCTTTAAAACTGCCATAGCTTAATATACGTAGGTATTAAACTTTGATACATCTACATATGTATGTACAATCTCGAGAAAGTAAACCTGGACGATTGGGAAGGACGAGGCAGTATCGCTATACAGATTGCAAGCTATGTTGGACCTTGTGCCCATTCATCCGTTTAGTTGCAATAAAAACAGACAGGCAGAATAAAAGAAAATATGTTCATTCTCCAGCACTTGGAAGAGTGCGTTATGTCCACCTTTCAATCTTAATATTTTTACTAGAGATTGTAGTTGCAACTTGTTACTGACTTCTTTTTATTGTTTACAAACCGGGGAACCATCAGAACCTGGCAAACTATGGGACACATTTCTAGAGCATCTATGTGAAGACAGGGAATAAGGTTCGTTATCGGAACAATACGCTAGGATAGCGCAGTGGTAAGAACGCTTAGGCATCTGTGGGGGATGTCGACGGTTCGAATTTTCGTGCGGCAATCGATTTTGAAGTCGGTCACACAAATTAGCGTGCATGTAATTTGTGTGATCGACTTGTTCTCTTATTGCTGTATCCCTCTTCCTAGGACTCCCCTCAAGTACTTCATTTCAATATTCTGGGTCCGTGATTTTGTCTACTAAGCCCCAACATTCACACCGATATGTTAAGACTGGGAGGAACACTTTTTGTATACAATCAACTTACTTGTCGAAATTCCTTTTTTCCATACAAATGCATTTCTCATTGCGTGGTATACTTTTGATATATTCTCTATTCCAGTGGATATTTTTGCCTCATATGTTCCGATTTATTAACGCACACTCCCAGGTATTTAAAGACATTACTTGCTCAATGTCCCTGTTGTCTATCTTTATATGTATTTAGATCCATGTCCGTTTTTTCCTATAGATCGTCTCAACCACCGAATGCAGTACAGAGCTTATGAGAATTCGATACATCGTCGAATCAGATATACATTATTACCTACTTCCGGTTCCATTATTTTGGTTTCTGACAGTCACAATGCATATTTTGAGGAAAACAGTAGAATATAAAAAACATATTTTTTAACTTAAGAATCAGTGAAAAAGCCCATAATCTTATTATTACTCAACATTAACAAAATTTACATTTCGAACATTTATTTAGGAATTGGGGTATTATACAATTTATTAAATTTAAAGTAAAGTATATAATCCT
>JARFOC010065280.1:0-17168 GCA_031763485.1 Osmoderma eremita | reverse complement strand
AATTAATAATGGTGATGGTTGGGAGTCAGCTAAAATTTTAGGACCTGCTGGCACGCCACGGTCATACAACATTTTAAATGAAAAAGGGAGAGAAGTCCGTAGAAATTCGATACATATAGGAAAGTCCACTAAATCAATACTCGCCAAAGCCGGTTAGTAACAATTGTGATTTGGATAGTGCTCAAAATATTTATGAAAATCCACATGAAAATCACAGTTCATTGAGCGATGATGTATCTGTAACGAATTATACAACGAGAAGCCGTAGAACCGTAAAGCGTTCACAAAAATATAACGACTTTGTGTAAAAAAGGGAGATGTCATAGTAGCCACATCTAGCGTATATATAGTAAGCTAGATAGTGGTAATAAGAGTGTCAATGTAATGTACACGTGTTAGTGTTTCTTGTTATTAAAAATATACTTCTTTAGGAGCCTCTTGTGTATTAATTAATGTCTGATACCTATATGATCATAATGATCATATTACAGTGACTCTTTCCATTCTCTTCTGTTAGTTTTCTGTTTAGCTGTAATTTATATATTAGCTAATTTTCGATATGTTTCTCGCTCAAATTTTCTAGGGCCGCCTCTTTCCATTTCTTTTTCTTGGCGTCAGATTTCCTGCAATCTCTTCGAAATTACGACTTCATCTATTTGCGATTCATTATATAGTTCATATATGTACTTCTTCATTAGTTCTTCGGTTTTCTTACCTCTCAGAATTCTTCTTATAATTTTCCTCTCTCATCTCATTATTTAGTATCTAAGTTTCACAACTATACAGCATTGTTGTTTTTAAAACAGTTTTGTGGATTTTTGCTTTTCTAGTATTCCCATCTGATCAAATAGTTCACCATCCCCGCCTATTTGTTGGCCTTCATGATTTTCGTATTTATTTCTTTATCTTCGTCGCATTTGTTTGTTATTCCAAATAAACGAATTCTGCATTCTCAAATGTTAAGGTTCTTTTCTCTCATTAATTCAAGGTCGCTAAAATTTGGCTTCGTTCCAATTTTCATTAACAATTTTTTTAGTTTATCTCTAAATCCATTTTTGCTGCTGATTGTACCAAATTCCGTATGATCTCTTCCAGATCTGCGTCCTTTCTTGCTATTATTGCCATGTCATCTGCATAGCATATATTGTCGGTTTTTGTACATTATATGCCCTTCCCTAGTCAGTTAATTATTATCTTCTCTAATACTAAATTAAACAACAGGTCGATCCTAGCGAATCCCCTTGTCTGTGAATACTTAAATATGTACTTTACTATAATAATGAAATCAGATAACAACAAAATATATTAAATACCTATCTATGAAGTTCCCACAATACCCTACGGAAATCGCGTTATGTAAGAAATATATTCTAATACTATTATTTATATTTTGTGCATTATTTCATAACCACACTGCTGTCATATTTCTTAAAATATTATGCATATTTTCTATAAATTATTTGCAAATTTATGGGCATATTTTCTACTTTTTCTGGCACATTTATCTGAACTTACTGATTGATGTATAGTTAGTAACTTTAGTTAAGGAGGTAGTAAAGGTAAAATTTAAATTTTGAAGAGCCAACAGTGGGGAAGTATCGGGAAAGCGGTAACAATTGCATATCTTACTTGAGAAAGGATTGCAAATCGCATGACACGATTTGTTCAGAAAGGCTACGCCTGAAGTCATCAGCTTTTAACTTAGCACCTGCAATAATTTAAAGATATAGAGAATGTAGAAAATATAACCTAAGGCGTTAATATATCACTTTTTGTGGTAACACTGCCGCAGAAAGGAGGTTCCCATAAATAGTTTTTGGGAAATACTCAAGCTACGTATCAACATTTTGTTAAATATTAAAATATTAATTTATAAGGAGTGCATTAAAGTTTATTAGTAACATTCGAACTGTAGCAGAGTATATTTACAATTGAAATTGTGCCCATATGCGTGTTTCCAACACTTGCTTCATTTATCGTGACGTATACGGCATATAGAATATTTCAATCAAAAAGTGGTCTCACATTTCCACTCTAGCATTAAACCAGGACACAAAGATAAATATTAATACTAATAGTAGTTTATTTGATATCGAATATCCGATCTTACTTATACACGTCTGCTCAGCTCTCACCGGGGTGCGATGTTATTGTACGAAGCGCGATTTGTTATACTTGCATTTTTCCCGCCGGCCACACTCGTGTGTGTATACCAACCACGTGCTGGGTGGGATTTAATAAATATTTCGAAAATAGTCTCAACGTGAATATCATGTTTCTCCACTTCGTACAATCTCTCTCTACTTATCATGTATGTATAGGAATTCAGCTCTTACAGTTACTAATTGTTACGACTTGTAACGCACGGCGCAGTTGAACGCAGTAATTTATCAACCATTTGCTCCGCATATCTTTATACTATTTCAGATACATTATGTTACAAGTTATTATTCTTCATTGCAGTGAGTGTTATAAGAGAAAATACGTGCACAGTACGGTAATAAGAATATATTCCTTTCTTTATCGAAGCATAAAGAGTTTTAATAGCATTAACACTGTAGGGACCAACAAAAGAGCGTCTATTAATTTCGATTTAATGCCGCGAGATAACCTTGAACTCCACATCTGGTGAAAAATGAAACCGTATCTGTTTGCTTTTCTCTATGTGCAATCTTCTCAAAATAAATCATCTCGGACGAGGAGAGGATGGTGTCGAAATTAGCATTTTTAGAAAGCGAATTTGTCAGTCGGTTTGTCTGGGAACGATCGTGTATTCACTGAAGAGGAAAAGTGTACCGAAACAATAATTTGGTTTTTTCTATGTTGTTGGCGTTTGTTCCGTTCCATAAAGAAATCAGACACGTTTTCTTTATGTTCTCTTCTCTCTTTTTCTTTATATCTCTCCTCCGCCGATCCATTTATTCAAATATAAATACAACATCGTCTATTTTATTTCATTTCGAAAGGTAAGCTGGTAGTTAATGTTGTACTATTTATTTCGTTATTTTCTATGGGAACAATTCGTTTGAAAGGTAAAGATCGTTCTTATTTTACGACTTTTGATACTGATTGAGTAGCTCGGGACGAGATGACAATTCAGTTCGTTAGATATTTTAATAAGGCATTGAATGTGTATACCTGTCAAGCTCTATTTGGTTGAATACCATTTGTTAGTTTCAAATGGCCAAGTAGTAGACGACATACAAAGGGGGGCTTAGGAAAAAGAGATTTGAAAGAAGAAAATGTTACATCTTCATCTATCAAGCAGGCTATATGTTGTACTTTAGCAATTCTATTACATTGTATTACTTACATAGATTCGCTATTGTTTGTATTAAATCAACGGGAATTAATATATCTTTCTCTATAATTAATATACAGAGCTTATTTGTAACGTTACACATAGGTATTTCTTGCAGGTAATTCAAAGATGAAAAGGTGGCAATGATAACGTGGTACCAGAAGAATAATAATTTAAGACGGGTTTAGGGATGTTTTCAGTCAATCATTCCGAAGGTCTATAGAATGTGCGAAAACTATGCTCAATATTTTTAACAATTTCAAAGCAGATGGTTGTGTTCTCACAGAAAAATAAACAAACCCAATCACGTTTCTGAATATCCTAAGTAGAGGAACGGTATGTAGGATTCCTTTTAGATGTAGACAAACATGAAGTATCATAAAGTTCGATATACAAAACCGTGAAAGAATTCAATTATAGGCCACACAAAATACAAATCATCAAGAGCTTTTCGAGGAAGATAAAATAAACCGAACAGATTTTTGCCAAACAATGTTTAATTAGCTAAATGAAAAAGTAGAAATTTTGATTAAAACATTTTCACTGACGAAGCTACATTTACCTTTTCTGTTTGTCTTAATTAACAATTAGAATAAAATAATTTCTTCATTCAAAGTTGAAATTTCGCATTTTATTAAGAATAACCAAATTCTACTATATCCTAAGATTTTAACAGTTTCATAGTAGACAATAAATGGCGAGGTCAACACTCAGAACTTCCAGGTTGTATCGTACATTTATTCGTTGAAAATACTAAATTTCCTTTCCATTAAACCTTAGTTATTGATCCGGTATATGCACAAAACCTGATACGAATGCAGTACCCTCAAAAGATCAGCTGATTTGTATCAAAACCATTGCGTTCTTTGCGGTTACCCGAAAAGTAAAGTTGACAATAACATGCAAATACGTAATTTGGACGAAGTGAAAGCCTGTACATGTACTGCATGTGATGGAATAAACTCAGATTTCCCTTGAAAAACAAGGAGGACACTTAGAATACTTGCTGTGAAGATACACTTCACCTTTGTAATGTTTGTTTGTCTTAATTAATCGTTAGAATAAAAGAATTTCTTCATTACAAGTTGAAATTTTGCAAATTTTTTGTAAAAAAAACAAGCAAATTCTTCACAGCTATTGTGCAAGTAAACAAACTACGAGATAACTCGCAGTTGGCGTCCTAGGCAATAACGCACACTACGAGTCAACGTGTTAAAAGAATTGGGCGTCCTTCTTATTGTATAAATTGCGTTCTCTTATTTTGTAATCGCACTTTTCAAGGGTGAAAGTCAACCGGTATATCCCAGTCACGCGGCCCCGCCAAATAGAAGCACAAGGAGAAAGTGCGAATTCTGAACCGCTCGATCCGTGACGTAAGCAAGTAAGTAAGTAACGCTCGTCACTTCGTCGTCTCGGGACACCTAGATGTAAATTAATTATTAGACGGAGAGCGCAGATATAATAATCTAAGAGCCGATTCTCCTCATTACACGGAGACCCGGTACGAAAATGAAGACGGAGAAACGCCTCGATCTTCCTCGTCTAGTTAGTTGATTGTGAGCGGATTTCGATCGGTCTGCGCCGTTCTAGAGGCTCGTCGGTCGTCTCTCTCGGTGTGTAGTCGACGTTTCGCGTCTCTTTATACTTGATACTGTACGTCGTTTCGATTGCAATTAGTAACTCGTAACGGTAAAAGAAATAATAAAACAGTGAAATACCGACACGGGCGTTTGTTTTACATTGTCGATTCGCTGAAAATTAATTGGTTACTTGTAGTGTATTAGCTAAACGCACTACGTCCGCGGGGAGTATACATACTGTAATATTCCCCCCACTGTGTTCCGTTATCCCTTCTCGGAGGTTTTTCAATATCTTATACAACAATTTCTGATTACCTTTACTGCCTTTTTCCAACTTTTCCCCAAATTGTTCCCAAGAGTTTTGTTTTTCCTTCAATACCAACTGTTTTGATAGTTTTCTTTGACATTTATATTCTTCGTAACTTTTAACCGTTTCAGTTGTTAGATATTCCTTCCATTTTCTTTCCTTTGTTTGGATTTTCTGCTTGATTTCACTACTCCACCATGCTCTTTGTTTCTTCTTAGTCGTTCTGCATACTCCACATGCTTTCATGGCAGCTTCAATAAGAATAAGAAACTGGCCCATATACGCTCTATATTGTCTGTTTCAGTGTTTATTGTTGCCCTCTCTATTTCATTATTTATTATTTCTTCATACTTCTGCCGTATTTTCTCGTCTTTTAACTTATACGTTCTTATGGTATCAAACTTTTCGTAATTTTTATTTCTAGTACTTAGGTCTACTACCTCGGTTTCTTTTTTAATTTTTGCCATCACCAAATAGTGGTCACTGTTCATTTCTGGCCCGCGTCTGACTCCAGTATCGATAACTGCTCTGCATAATAAAAAGCTAGCGCAAGGACGAGCACGTACAGAAGGTTCTGCTTAAGAATATGCAGTGCTTATCGCACAGTCTCTGCTGAAGGTGCTTGCGTCATAGCTGGGATGCCGCCAATAGATCTTCAGGTGGATGTAAGACACAATATCCGTCAAGGCATGACTGCGAGAGATGGTAAGGAGAAGTTGGAGAGTGACTGGCAGGCCAGATGGAACGCTAGTTCTAAAGCGAGGTGGACACATACTTTGATCTCGAACATCAAAGTTTGGTTAGATAGGGACAAGGGAGAAGTAGACTATTATGTGACACAGGCGTTGTCTGGGCATGGCTGCTTTCGGGGGTATCTCCATGCAAGAAAGGGGGCCGATACTGACGGCTGTATATATTGTGGACACAGTGACACCCCAGAATATATTCTTTTTGCATGCAAGAAGGACGCAAACCCGCGATACGTTTGAGACGGCGACGAATGTATCTTTTACAATTGAAAATTTCATTGCGTCACTGACACAGGCAGCGCTGCGGGATCAGATGTACATAGTCGTCAGAGACATACTGGCAACAAAGGAGATAGAGGAGAGACGCTAAAGACCTTGAGCAGTGACAGCCTCCATAACGAAGTAATACGAAAGTGGTTCCGTTATGGGAGTGCGAAAGAGGGGGTGGTTTTTAGTGGGAATACGGATGCAAGAGCATATCGGAATCCCACACTACTGGGGAAAGGACGAAAAGTACCCAGTGCCTATAAAAAGTTTCCCACCCATACAAAAAAAAGGAGGAGTTTGCAAAATTTTATGCTAATAATTTTTCGTCGCATTTCCAAAGATTCAAAATTGAATATTTGAAGCAGCATATCATAGCCAATTCCCCTACGGGGGTAAGTGCCCTCACATAGATATTTAAGGAATTTCCGCTGAATTTTTTCAGTGGATATGGTGTGTGTCCTATAAAATGGATTCCAAACTAAGCTCGCATATTTTAGCTTACTTCTCACGTAAGTATAAAACTGAACTATGGCAGTATCAATTCTAAACGTTCGGGAATTACGTATTACAAAGCATAGCGCTTTCAAGGCTGACCATATTATATGATTCTTGTGAGGCACAAAGCTGAGGGATGGATCAAAATCCACTCTCAACTCTTTAACAGTGGAACTGCTAATAATTGGGCTGTCGTTAATAACATAGTTAAAGATAATAGGGTTTCTTTTCCTTGTGTACGACATAACAGTACACTTCCACTTTCTTGAAATATTTCAAGGTCATCAGCTAAAATACATCTACCACCATCAATCCCGTCCAGTAGATCATTAATAAAGAGAATAAATAGCAGGGGCCGCAGGTTTGATTCTTGGGGAACTCCAGATGTTGCTGCATAATGTTTCCACGAAAATCCCGACATGTTGTACGTGCAATATTTATTTATGTGCAGTAGTAAAAAAACTGTTTTCTGAAGTATCATGAAATAAATGTTTAAAATGTTTAAAATTCGTTTTGGAAATACTGGTGTTTACTTTGACTTTCTCATTCCTGATGGGACTCTCACGTACCACCGCCCAAAAAAAAAATCAAAACGTCAAAAAAACGTTTATTAGCACTAACAAAAAATATGGTTTAATACGAAATAAGACGCAGGTTGGGCAATAAAGGGTCAATGATTATTATCTATATCTCTGTTTTTAATTATTTTTGCAATAAATTTCCATATTTTCAATTTATTTTATAAATTGTCACCTATAAAGAAAATAGTGCTACACCACTGGTTTCTGTCTGTAATTAAGAACTTCAAATCCAGGTTGGTAACACAACCCCTGTGACTAATTTCATGTCATTTAAGTCGGCGACATTTTCAATCACCTGGTTCTCTGGATTTGTTGCTCTCTCTGTATTTGTTTGGTTAATGACTATACAGAGAAATAAAGGATCAAATGTAAAGGCAATTAAATGATCATTAAGCATCACTGTATATATGGATATGCTTAAGGATGGCCAAATAAAAATTTAATTATAATTGTTTTAATATAGTTTTGTTTGAAGGAAGAAAATTTATCATTTTACCGCAATAAACCTTATCATTATCATTATTAAAAGTTTAATGGGTGTTGTTCCATCAAACATCGATTGTTTATACAAATACATTTGTTATGATGCTGTTGTGAGCAACTTGGATGAAAAACATGTTATCAATTATATTCAATATGAAATTAAATTCCACATAATATAATTCCAAAGAATATGTGTAATTAGAATGATTTGAATTCCATTAAAGTTATAGTCATTAAATCTTTTAATTACACACCCATAATAGAATGTTCATAATCAGTTTATATCATGTCTTCTTTAATAGAAGTATTACTAAATTATATAAGAGAAATGGGAGTTTCTGTCAATACAGCTCACAATAATCTTTGTAGGGATTATCGTAATTTAAAAGCCATTAGTTAACAATCAGTACTTAAAATAGCCACTAAGTGAATATACACAAGATAACTGCCGCAGTTTTTACAATGGAAATCCAATGTCCTTGGTATGATTAACTTATTAATACAAAGCGAATTGTTTGTACTATAAAATGAATGTGTATATATTGTCAGGTTTTCTAAATCTTGTAACCTTGAGGCATTTACAACGGATTTTATATTTTCAATAATACTGCTTATAATATTTATTATTTATAATATTATGAGTAGGATACTAGCAGAAATATTTTTGAGATTTAATTTTATGTTATTTATTACTCAAAGTGTGTTGTTTACCAGACGAGTTGTTATGGACAACCGAAATGTTATCGGGTATTAAGGCGATTTTAACGCTCACAACAAAACTTAAGAGGTATAGTAAGTAATAAATAAATTATTTAATAAATAATATTAAAATTTAGGTTGTTAACAGAATAATTTTTGTTTCATTTGTATAATCAAACTATTAGAAAGTTATTAAACATATTACAGACAATAGAATTTTTAAATAATAATTATAAAAACACCTACCCGTATTTTTTCTTTATCTGGCGTAATATCCAGCCGTATGTTTGTAATCCAAAAACAAATCGTTTGTGCCAGTAATAGCACGGAGAGATAAGAAGTCGGTGGATATTATGTTCCTAAATCCCTACTCCCGCAAACACTAACGATATTGCCACGGCGCACGTAGTTCCGATACACATAATATGACAGTGACGAAAACACACGTTCTCTAAGCACTATGAAGTCATTGCCACCGCAACTATTTTAGGACTGGGGTGACTGCTCGTCCACCCTTCTGATATAGTGCCTACATCCATACACCCATACATACAAGATGCGCCCTACCACTACTGGCGAAGCTGCAAATTTTACAGGTTACAGGCTTCCGTGCAGTAGATGCTTGTTACTAGATGGGATACACCTGATGAGGATTTGGAGGGAAATCCGTGCGAATGAAATGGAGTGTAGATTTCACAAATTTGAATTCATTGAAGTCGAATTTACTTTAAATTGTAATGGAGTTCTTTTTTGATGATGTTTAGGTTTTATTAATGTAAGAAAAAATACTTAAACCAATTTTCAATATCCCAGGTTATCTTCTTGGCCGTGGTTTTCCAAAGAAACCACAAAGAAAGACGAAAACATATTTGAGTTTATAATTTTGCTGAGGAATTTGAACAACTAGGTACTACCCCACAAAAGTAAACCTGGACGATTGGCAAGAGACGAGGCAGTATTGCCATACAGATCGCAAGCGATATTGAACCTTATGCGGACTCATCTGTTTATTTGCAATATAAAAAAAGGCAAGATAAAAAAAAAGTATGTTCATTCCGCAGGGATTTTTATAAATGAGACTTCACTTTTAAAACAAATGACAAGGTGTCATAATTTCGTCTAAAATATAAATATAAGATAAGAATTATTTTCGATCTTTTCATAAATAAAATTCCTTGGGGAATATTGGCCATGTGTCGGCGTGATATTTCCTGGTGCCTAGACAATTCCTTCACCAACGATAATTAGATCATACTATTTATTCCTCAATGATATTTTCCGAATCGTATGCAAATAGTGAATGATTAAACTCTTGTCTATTAAGTAAATATTTTCAAATAATTACTACAATTGATTTGGGTTTACATTAAATATGACATTTATGAAATTCATTTATAATTTGCTTCTTGCTTAACTTAAAGTTCAAAATAGGATACGGTGGCTTAAAATAGTAAAAAATAAAAAAAATACCCTTACCACCTCGATGAGTGAAGAACTCCTGGATACGTATTTCGGCAACTAACTCTACTGAAGATGGCAACTTAGTTGCTGAAATACGTATCCAGGAGTTCTCCACTCATCGAGGTGGTAAGGGTATTTTTTTATTTTTTACTAACTTAAAGTTGACCAGGAAAGGATAATAGGCGCAATATGAAAAATAATATTGTTTATTAATTGTAAAAAATTAATAAAAATGGGTGTAATAATTAATGCAAGGCCACAATGCACAGCATGAACACCATATTTACCCTGACTTGTATTTGTGTTGTTTTTAAATACTGTTAAAATATGTACACTCTCATTCATTTTCAACCCTCACCATGGGGATCTTGCTTATTATTGGATATAGGGCAGGGGTTCCCAAAGTTTTTCTTAGGCGGGCCAATTTAATATTACCGAATTTTTTGGCTGGCCAAAAAAAAAAAAACGGAAAAAAATCAAAATAATAACCACGATTTTTTTTGTTTTAAATATATTTAACTATTTCTTTTTTTAAAAATTGATATACTATATTTAATATAAATATAAATCTTTAACTGTAACACGAAAGTAAAATCACTCTTATTGTAAATACAGAACTATAACTATAGCAGCAAGTATTACAAACTAATAATCTATTATTTATTAACAAAAACAATTGTAACTGGAACTAAACTTATAATTATAAATATAATTAATATTACTTATTTATTTTTTAATAAAAATATAATATATCGTATCGATATCGCGGGCCGAATTCAGAGGCTTTGCGGGCCGCACTTTGAGAACCCCTGATATAGGGGATAGGTTTAAATTTGGCAAAGTTGCTAAATTTTGTGTTTGTTATGAACCCGAAGAAATGATGAACTTGTGACAAATGACGTTCGAGATATTAAAAAAAAAAACCAAAAAAACACCTTTTCTTCTTTTACCTTTAGTACTTTTATTTGGCCATGCAGAGAAAAACTAAAAACACATTCTCTAGGTCACTTTTGGTATTCTATCTAATGGTGTACTCGAAATTTTTATATGACGTTTCGATTCTTTCCGGCCATCATCAACTTTCTTATTTCTTACCGACACCATATTGGATTTTAACACCGTCAAAAGGCGTTTTTTTTTTTCTGATTTCAACCATGTATAACATGTTGACAAATTTTTTTTGATATGATTTTATTGGCCAAGGATATATTAATCTTAAATAAGGTGTCCATGAAATTTAAAGCTATGAAATTATGCGATACAATTTTTTTTTCCTTTGGGCATAATCCAACTTATCAAGCAGAGCATCTCCAAATGGTTCTGTATGATTCCTTGCGTACATCTTTGTGAGTTGCCAGGTAAATGTGCGCATTTATCAAATCTAGTTTCATACGCTATGGTCACTTTGAAGTTATTGTCAGGGTTTTCGGTGCTTTGTCTTCCTCTTTTTGCTTTATTTGAACTTGCACCAACTAGTCCCATTACAACTGAAAGTCTAAAATGTTTCAGACTTTCAATTTTTGCACAGTTTCGGTTTTTATAAATTATGAATGCATTTACTATAGTTACGTCAATATCAAGACGACGAAGATCAAGACACAAAAGAAAGAGAGGAAGGCCGAGAAAGACATGGGATTCTACAGTAGAAGAATGTTTGAGAAAAAGAGGAATATCCTGGAACGAAGCAAGAAGAATGGCAAAAAACAAGAAGGAATGGTCATTGTTTATCCACAACAAGAAATAAAAGTGTTGGTCTACCTTTACACCCCTAGGGTAATTAAGGTTGTTGATTATTATTATTATTATTATATTACGTCAATAAAACGAAGGATTGTTCGATGCTACCATTTCTTCGACTTTCGGTCAATATCATATTAATTCTTCAACATGTTTATTTTGTCAACATATCCCATGTTACTATCATAATCTTTAATCAACACGAGGCAAGCTATCTCTTCCTGAGTACCGTGTTTATTTTTTCTTGATACTGTTTGAATTTCAACTTTTCTATTTTATCATTTCGAAAAATCCATAAGTTTGGATTTTCAAGTCACTATCAGTTTTGTCTTCTTTCAAATTTCCTGGAATGTCTTTTCCTCTTTCTCTAAAAGGCGTGTATAACATCTTTGTGTATATCTTTCTGAAGTTCAACTGATTATTAAAATATACGTTGTGACATTTGCCAAGTAAATTTAGTGTTAAATCTTTCTGTACTCGAGTACTTAAGTTTTTCTCAACATCATCACCTACTTTCCCGACATAAACTTGAAACTGATGCACATAAGCGCTCTTACCTGCCCTGATCTACACCCTGTACCCACGTTTTATAGGCTTTAACGGCATATACTGCTGCAAACTACTTCTGCCTTTGAATGTAACCACAGATCATAGTTCTGTGGCATAATCAATCGGAAGCAAATTATCAATCCTTGTTGATGTATCTATTTGAAATTGTGTTTGGTAAATATGTATAAGCTTTAGGAACCAGTTGTACATACTAAACACTAATTTCTCTACAAAAATATCAATTTGCCCGAATCATTTTCATTAACAAATCTACCACACTATCTCGGGTTTTATTTTCCTTAGATTTTTCAACACGGATTGTCAAAGATTTATATCTTTTATCTCAACTCACCACCTGCATACGTAAAAGTAGTAGTCTAAAATGAATACATTGTATTCATTGCTGTATACGTTCAGAATATTGTTCCTATTATCAGGTCCGTACTAAATAATAATAAATTGTACGTTAAAATTTGGATGTTTTAATACTTTCTATAAATGTGGCCATTACCAGGAGATTTTTTACCTTTTATATCCGGCTCACCCTGTATAAAGGCCGCTTCTCTATACTTTTACGATTTGCCGAGTTTACCCACATAAATGATTTTATTAGGGTTTCACAGCCTCTTTTATAAACGTAAATGGTTCTTATATTTGGGAACAAAACATCGGCCTGCTAATCCTTTGGGGTATCTTTTTGCCGTGCTTTCTTTGGATCTTCTTTTTTTGTTACGGGTTTAACGCCACACAACTGTATGTAGAAAATGGGTGAATCCAATCCAATTACGATTGTTATTAATACAAAATTTAGTTTAGGAATTGGATGAAATTCATTTAAAAAAATGTTACTTTTCAAAATAAATTAATTTACGCTTTCACTTTAAATCTATCTTTACAAATTTTTTTCTGAAAAGGAATTTGGACGTTAATCACTATATTATTATCTTTTAAAATCATTTTAGAATGCGGACATCGCAGCGCAAAGATAGCGTTGGTAAAAACTAAACGAACTAATTCAAACGTCAAACAATGAGAGAGCCAATAATGTTACACAACCCAACTTTTACCACGGCGTACTGTGATAATATAATACAATTTGCGAATACTTTCTAGGTGGTAAATTACGTATTTATTATGGAAGCTAAAGTGCCGGTTGAGAATTACAAAGTGAAATAAATAAAAATAGAAAATATTACACGATGAAGTCGGTGAAAGTGTAGCAGGAATATTGAGAAAAGAAATATATATGTATCATATTACTTTGTTGCTTTAGCGAACAGATTTTAATTGTGCTGCTGAGGTCTGTTATTAATTATATTGAATATCATCGTGCTATGAAATGTTATGTTGCCATAAAGGGCATGTTTTACTAAATATAATTATTATTTTTTAATTACTCCAAAGATGAGATGGTCAGGTTTCCGAGCAGCAGTATGCGATGGTGTAAAATCATTCTGAACTTATACTTTGCAAATAATATTTTGTTACGAAAAAAAATGATCGAGTGAAAAATCTTCAGTATGCCCGTAAATGGAAAGCTTTTATTGTTGGGGAATAGTTTTTGATTGTTGTGTTTGCGATTTTGCAATGGCCGATTTGAGAGGATAGTGTAATTGCAACAAGTTCTGTTTTAAATTCGGTAAATCTGTTGGGGAACACACGTAATGTTAAAGAAACCTGCATTACACCAGAACAACTTGCGAATGAACCATCCAAGTCATTTGTAACATTCTGGGATTATCTTATGGTAAATATCAGGGGAATTTAGCAGCACGACCAGCAAAAAACCTTGCATGGATGTTTGTAGAGAATTAAAGAAATATCTTAGAACTGAACCAGATTGTCTTTTAAAGGTAGTCACAGGTGAGGAAAGTTTGGTTTGTGAATATGATCGCTAAAGCAAACAATAATCGTCAAAATGGAGGACCCATTTTCACCTAGACTGAAGGGAGCTCTAAAAAAATACCCGAACCACCTCGACGAGTGAAGAACTCCTGGATACGTATTTCGGCAACTAAGTTGCCATCCTCAGCAGAATCTACGAAGGAAGATAATGTTAGACGTCGCACTCTAGGAGATTTGCACCACACAGAACACTACTTGAATAACACTACCTTCCGGCTTATAATCTAAGTCTATATATACTACCCGATCGTTCCGGTACACTAAGCGTGCTCAGTGAACCGTAACAACTCCCTTAACAATAAGACTTCTATTTACAATGTGTAAATACTGTTATTTTGGGAAACACAAAGAATTGGATTAGAACATAACAAGTATAAACGAACACAACGAGACAATTAGCATATTGAAGTATTTACATTTGCTATAAATCTGTTTACACTTGTATTTTATATCAAAGGGAGCTCGTCAAGTTAAAATTAATATCAAACGCTCACTGATCTGTTTCTTCGATAGTGATGGGATTATCCACAAAGAGTTCGTACCTCTGCATTGGGCGATTAATGCAGAATTCTATGGCGACGTCTTAATATGGCTAAAGAAGGATATGAGAACGAAACATCAAGAGAAGTGGCGCCGGAATAACTAGGTTTTCCATAACGCGAAGCAAGATACCTCTTTCGTCATACATATACAAAAGTTTCTGGGGGCAAAACCATATTGTTTTGAGCGACAACATAGGAAATTTGAAGTACAATCGAGGAATTTTAGGGGAGCGTAGAGACCGGACCAGAGGGTATGCGCAGTTGAAGTTTTCAGGGTGTACTGAGCATATATGGCTAACTATACCTGCAAAACTTCACGCGATTCTGCTGTCCACAAATGTCGCAAAAAAATTAAGGTTGAGCGACAACATAGGAAATTTGGCGAATACCTAAGCGGTATTCGCTCTACTAGAATCCTTGCGACTCTTTCCTCTTTCCAAAGATAAAAATCTACTTGAAGGTACGAAGATTTGACACTATAGACGATATAAAACCTGTATCGCAAGTGGTACTGTATACATTAACAAAGCAACCTCCAGAATGCATTCATTCGTAACATAGGCGCAGGTATCGGTATCAGAGCTGAATTTGCAATTTATCGCTACAATTCGGGAACTTTCTGGTACCACCTCGTAAGTATTAACTAGCGAGAATGTCTACAGTAGGCGAATACTAACAGCGCGAATAACACAGTAGAAAAATAACACTCGCGAAGGCAACGAGGTCGCTTCCTTGATGCAAGTGCGACCTTGATTGAAATCATAATGCTACGGAATATTAAAAAGCTTTACCGTTAAGTAACAATTCCGGAGAGATGAGGAAGGCGGGAGTAACGTTTCCAATGCGAACGTACAACAAGTAGAAGAGAGTTATTGAGGCGGCATAAATGTTAGCTGAAAATATAAATAAGTATATACATATGTATTTATATTATACAAGGCGTTTAGGAACCCTTATTTTCAAGGGGTGATTAAACATTTTAAAATAAGGTCATTAACGTAAAAATATCCTAACAATGTTGTATAATAACAGAGATATTAATGTGTAAAAAAGAAATTCGTAGTTTTTATTTATTTTTCTATTTTTAAGTGAAGTTAAATAAGGTGATGTCTGTAACTTTTCCCATCTGTCAAGCTGTTTCATTAGTTGTCACTGCATTGCTGGTTTGACGTAAATTTTTCGGAATAAATTCTAATAAGGAAAGTAAAAGTGGTCCATCGCACCATCAGTGAATACGTTGACATGTTGTTAATTTATGGTGAAGTACGCCAGAACTCTGCTGCTGCAAGTACGTTGTACGCTGACTGGTTTCCTAACAGGCCAACACCCTTGAAAATAAAATCACAAGACCGTAAGCAGCCTATATATTATCTTTTCATTTCAATTATTAGACTCAGCTAGTATACCCATAAAGATATAGTGTTCCTTACGGCGAATCCAGCAAGAACAGTAAGCTCGACTCGTAAAATTAATATAATACTTCGTTTTAAAACCGTTCGCTCTCTCCGAGTATGAAACCATGTAGCGATCGACTCCGTCATGCAAGAATCCGAAAGGAATTATATGCGCGCTAATTTTAACTCCTCCTCGCGTGTCACGGTGCGATTTTAAAAATCGGCTTTCGATCTCTTAGACCATACTTCTCGTCGTATGTAATGAGGCGTTTGATACGAACGCTTATGTGTGAGGATATTCTGCAAGTCATCGACATCGCGGGTTGAAGATGTAATATTCCTTTCCTCTTTGTTGAGTGTATTGACGCTAATTTCGCTTATTGTACCTGCGAAATGATCGTACAAGGTCGTTTAGTATTCAACAATGACTTTCATACTTATCCAGGACAGTAAGGGATAACATACCATTAGATTGTCTAAGGTTAATTAGAAATATAAATTGTACAAATTACTTTGCGGAAAAGTGTATCAACGTCTTACCTAAGAACTATCAAAAATGTATCTTCCTTAATTTATATTATATTTATAAAGACAATGAAAGTTTCTTTAATTTAATAAAGAAATGTTTTTATTTAGTCTCACAGTTTCTGAGTAACAATGTTGATTATTTAATTGTCTAATGTTAATCTTATTTTCTTGTTGGTGTGTGTTTGGCGTCCGTAAATACTTTCTTGTGTATTGGCGTAAGTGAAATTATTACCATTTCCTACAAAAAAATCCCAAAGAAGAATGTCTCGCAAACAAACTCGGGTAACAAATTTTAGGTAATATTCGTATTTATTAAGTTATGCTTGCGATTAAGAGACTTAAAGCGGATTTCTCCACTGAATGAAGAAATTAGGAAGATCATCAGGGCATCTTCCTAATTTCTTCATTCGAGATTGTGCGTCGATATTATGCGAACCGCTAGCAGTTATCTTTAATATAACTTTAAAAACTTGCACTTTTCCTGACTTATGGAAGCTGAGCCGAATTACCCCCGTTTTTAAGAAGGGTGATCGCTCCAACACAATTAACTATAGACCCATTTCCATATTATCCGGTTTTGCAAAAATTTT
>JARFOC010065269.1:0-17169 GCA_031763485.1 Osmoderma eremita | reverse complement strand
TTTATAGTCACGATAACGTCTAAGCTACTTCAAATAGGTTCCCGTCTCGGTTTCAGTTACTTTGGTGCTAGTTGGGAAATTATCAGGTATGCGATTTCGCAGCCATCTCTACTTTAAACTATCTAAGTAGAATGACTGCCATATTTGTGACACTAGATAGAATTAGTTGAAAGGAACAAAAAGAATTTTTAATTGAGATTTGGGTAGTAGACGGAGTAATAAAATACAAGAAAAAAGTATACTACCAATGCTTATAACTTCCATCCAAATTTATCAACGATGAAAATGACGATCTTCTCAACATATTAACCAACCAAACAACTCAACCAATAACATCTGTGCTGCATCAATAGATAAGATAAGGTACAGAAGTAGGTTCTAATACCCTGAAATCATTTTTAGTTTATATTTCTAGTTAGCCACAAGCCACAAGTTTTTGTTCATATCATTAAAGACAAAAATTATAACTGCGTCATTGCACATATTTAGTCATTATGTTGGTTGAACTTTGCTCCAAGTATGTTCCCTATAGAAATTATTACTAATATAATGAAATTGTCGGTTTACTTTATTGAACGAATTTAAAATGATATTCGTAATTTCATATTTTATGAAACAATAAGTAACTAAAATAGATATATATATTCCAATCACCAGATTAAATGTTCAAAGCGTAACCCTGCATTACAGCCATGCAAGTAATTTTGCAAGTAATTTCTTGCCCGATTCGTTCGGATCTTTTCGCGCTTCGCTACGCTCGGCACGAAACTCCCAAACTCATGTCATAAAACCGAACATTACACACTTGTTACATAAATAACCATTAATTATACCGGCAAAAGCCACCTGTGTCAGCAATAGTTGACCATATTTTCATATTCTTACCTGTTTATTAAGCAAGCTGTCATAAATGTTTGTTGGGATCAATGCGGGCGCCAATATCCAAATATCCACGAATATCCACCATCATCCGTTAGAACTGATGTGCGCCCAGACGACTACGCTTGCAAACGCTGCCTGTTTCCCGAAAACAATTTACAATTCTGTAGATATATACATACATATGTCAAATTAAAGTGTCACGCTGAGCTGTAATATCAGGGTATTGACGTTGAAATTCAACAGCACACAGTTCTACAGCATACTCCCCTTGCTCGTTTCGTTGGCCGTTGCGAAAATACGTTTCAGAAATGATTTTTTCTTGTTCGAAAGAAATAGGCTTTGTAAAAAGCCTGCAAAAACCACATTTAATTAAATTCTTTCAGTATAAATATTGCCTCACCGTATTTCAACAAAACTGATATCGTCTTAAGAAAGACTGTTGTTATAAAAATTAAAACAAGGAATTTTGAAAAGATTGAAGAAATACGATTTTAAACAGAGAACGGGAGATTATACTAAATTTAACATAAAATTCACAAGAAATCTAGTGAATTCCCTAACCGCCAACGTCACATTGAAGAAAGGAAACAAATCATGACAACTAAAAATGATCTATGTGTAACCTTTTACAAGTGAGATAACGCCACTACAGACTACACAGTTTCTTGTCATATGTATTTCGCTGTTTCATAGTAGTATATGAGCTTGATATTTAGGTCTCAAATGTTGAAATTATTTAATTGTTTACTTTGGCGTTTTCCACGTCTGTTCAAATGAACAAACAAGCATTAAAAAAAATTGTGTTTTAGTATTTGATTTTACTGTTTTACGTGACTGGTTTTTAACTATTGGTGTGTATCTCTTCACTTGTGTAACTTTGTAATAATATGGAAAAGTACACCCTACCGTGGCGCGTTACCCCCATCGACGCACTTTTGAAGTTGTTTTATTTATTATTATTTACTGCCCTCTAAAAAAAATGCTAATGGGCGGATGCTCCCAAAATTTTCGTTTAGGCTCTCAATTATTCTTTAAACAATAGAACCACAAAACAAGATATTTCTGGAACATGAGTTTCTATATCAACGAAGTTAATCGCAAATATAGACATCATAATAGCTTTTCGCGACTGTCTATCTAAGTTGGTATTCTTTTCTAAATATCAAAAACAGAATATACGCTCCAGGATACGCTCCATAACGTAAACAACCTCTAATGTAAATATAGAATTCATAATATGGGATCAAGCGGAACGCCCGATAACGTAAACAACCCGTGCAGCTCCACGGGTATTAGTATATTAGTTTCCAGCAGGAAATAAATTAAAGGTTGGTACTTAATCCCTGTTATCAATACGTAAATTGGTTCACGAACTTGCAAGAGGCGTTGTAAGATTGGTTCCCAAACGTGAAAGACTTAAACCGTGAAATTGTTAATTCTGCTTGCAAAAGGGAAGTAGTAGAGGACCCATCCTAAAAGCCTGTCAGGATTATTCGCAGGGTACTTCAAGAAAATCTGCCATCAACTATCACTACATCTGACGTTGCTTGCGTCAGAAGAAATCTATGCTAAGCTGCTAGAAAACTGCAATCACGTTTGCCGAAAAACATCGCGGAAACATTTGACTTTCTGGACGAGGGGAACATCTAAACCAATAGATAGAGCAGTTCTTACTTATCAATAACAGAATTGAACAGATCTTTTGGTATAAATCTAATATTCAGATGTTGGAAGAAATCACGCGAATTTATTTAGATGGCACAAGATAATTGTCTTAGATTAAGAATTTCAGAAATTGTTATTAATTTTGAGTGAGGCATTCACAACGCTGTCGGACAATTTTTTTCTCTGTCAGAAATAATTGGATGGTGGATTCACTGGGTCCAATCGTGGTATAGGAAAATTCAAGAATACGGCTTGACATCCGAATATAAAAACGAAAATTCTGAATGACTTTTGGATTGACATTTTTAAGTTCTGACGATGTTGGCGACTGTTTTGTTCTTAATTTGCTGGCAGTAGCACCAAAAAACGAAAATGTGCAAAAATATTCGGATTACTTAACAGATAATTATGCATCAGAAGATTCTGTTTTCCCGTCTTGCCCGTAGGCTCAGAACTTACACGCACTACCAATGCCGGTGACTCTTTTCATAAACACTTTAATACGTCGCGTCTTTTATAAAGCACATCCTAACATTAATAGTTTTATTAGGTACTTAACCACCGAGGAATCAATTTCCACATAAAGGTCAGGTAAATCAAAAATGACGGGAACCAGTTTACATATTATATTTTACCCTCATTAGCTTGGAAACCAATTTACATATAACCAGCTCCACAACGTAAACAGTTCTTGGTGACGGTTAATCGACGATAAGATTGAGTGACGAGTGAAGATCATAGATGAGGTTGCAATAGATGCACTAGAGTGGCACAATTAGCAAAAAAATATGGAGTATCAAAAGCAAACAATCTGTAAAATTAAGCATTTAAAGACACAAGTTTTACGAGGAGCGTGCGATACATTTGGAAGCCCGGATATTCGAAAAACTTTAAAACTTACTAAGGCGCCTAGATTGGAAAATTTCCTGTATAAATAGTTTTTAAAACAACTGGAAAACCATGTCCTAATTAGCGGCCAATTAATGAGGGCTAAACTGTTAACAGAAAAACCGAAGGAGACTGAAAATTTCCTAGCCAGACGGATTGGCAAGATATGGAATTCAACTGCTGTCTGTCTGATGAAAAATTATCACTTCAACTACAATTACTACAACCACTCAAAGTAAAATTAATGAAGAAAATCAAACAGCTAGATATAAATATGAAACAAATTCACACTGCTGATGAAAGCCTTTATTGGAAACTGTTACCGGAGAAAACCTATGCTGCATCGACTGAAAAAATCTGCTCCAGGTGGAAAATTAGAAAAACAACGAATAACAGATCTAGCGTGCATTAATGCTAATGTTTCACACAAAATAAAGCCAATGGTAATAGAAAAAGCAAAAAATCCGCACTCATTTAAAAATTTTAATATCTCATATTGATTGCTAGTGATCTAAGACTAGCAATATATTCCTGAAATGGTTCCACAAGCGCTTCGTCCCTCTGGTTATGACAATGAATGTGTAATCACAAGTGCTCTCTACGTATGTATGTAATTTAATGATATTCAATTTGTAGGAGTAAGATTTCCTTAAAAAAAACAGAAGCTTTTCATAAAAGCGCTGTGACAAAAAGAAACAGAACCTTTTAATAAAAGCGTTGTCACTGTTGGATAATGCAGCAAGTCATCCTCCAGGGAAACAACTGAGGAGCAAAGTTGGTTGAATGTTTGTCATGCCGTCCAAAGTAACCTCATTAATTCAACCAATGGATCAATATATGTAATAAGACTTGCCACTTTATACTATTTCTTACTTTCGTCTATCTGAATTCTGAAAACATATCCGAGTTAAATTTTCATGTGGCCTGGAATACATTTAATTAGCAAATATTCTAAAATATTGGAACAATCTCTTTTGTACCTGTGATGAAGACGAAGCCGATATTCCCTTAAGCGTAATTATGGAACGATTGGGATCCGATGCTTAAAGGTCCTATCAGTGCGTCATCGGATGTTGTTAATTTATTGAAAATAGTGAATCCCAACATTCTTTGTACACCAGCGGATATTAATTTATGGAACGAAGATAAGTAGATGAATAATGTAAATGAAGAGGAGGATAAAGGCAGTGATGATGAGGACCTTCCCATTGAAGGTAGAAGTGTAGTGACTGACGCGCAAGCTATAGAAGTTTATTAATCAAGCTTTGGATTGGGCTGAATGAAAAGAAGTATCATAGAGGGAAATTTTAGTTCTCTGTAAATTACGTGCACAGACATTGGAAGGCATGGCTATACGCAAATTTTTGCAGAGTAAAATAGCAGTTTAATTTTCTTCCGATTAAAAATGTGTATTTCTTTTCCCTATCAGAATATGTTTTGTCTTCTATTTATTGTGTTATGAAACGTTTGCCTCAATAGTTTTCTTATTGCACTGGCTAATGTAAACATTTCGATAATGTGACCACACTTGGTTTGAATTAGTCTGCTGTATTACACAGCTTACAAGGGACCACAAGTAACCAGAAAATTCGGAAAAAAAATGAAACTTAGTGAGTCTGCAGCTGATGTAGTGTAAGAACAACGGTAATTTTGGGCAATATTAGCAATTTACGTCAATATCTCCGAAACTATAAAAAAAAACACTTTAAACAATATTGTGCTACTTAGCATATTTATTCTACTAGCAAGGATCTGATTCAAAGGATACATAATAGTGTCAGCAGAATTCGCTGCCCCTTTCATGGTACCGCCCCACCCACATATTCTTTCAAAAATCTAAACTTATATTTGCTGGGAAACTATGTCACGACGAATTCATACATATGTATTAAACTTTAACTAATTAACTTAATTTGGAAAAAAGAAAATCAGAACTATCAAAATCAATACTTGAACCGACCGTCGCAATGCCGTCTGAAGTTAAGTGGAATAGTAGCAATAGAGACGAGCGTAAATATTATACGGTATGCTCCTCCAAATTTCAAGTGTTCTGGGGAAACAAAGTATATTCTTTTGAGAAAACAACCTCTAGCCCTGTAGTTTTTCAAATGCTAAAACTTTTTGGTTTTTATAATACAATCGTATGCGAAATTCTAGCACAGTAGATATACTAAAATATAACTCGCATTAATTATATTAAAAAATATAGATTAGATATATACAGGGTCTTCCAAGTTGAGTGGCCGAATAAAATAAATAAATAAATCTTAGGGAAGTATATATACAAAAATTCTGAAAATAAGTACGCTGCCCTAGGCCCCAGACCAAAAGATTTTTCAGAGTAAATTATTGTCACTTTTGCATCACTCCCGGTTGCCCGGAAGTTTCCATTAACTATCTTATTTTAAATAGAATGTTCTAACTTTTAGTGCAATTTCTGATTGTAAACGAATAACGTTTACAATCAGAAATTGACTTTAACACTTTGTATTTAGAATAACTAAATAAAAAGTGTTAAAGTTTCCCTACACCTAAATGTAGCCGATTTTGAGAAATCTTCAAATTTATGAAATCGTTTTAATAGCCTTTCATTTAAAAAAAATTTTATACGACACTCTTAAATTTCAAGATTCAAGTTGCTTATCGTTTGAAAGTATAATCCTCGGGCTTTCAAATCATATCCTGATTATCTGTCGAATTATGGTGTCGAATCTCATTATGTTTCACTGTCTAAAACTCGAAAAATATAAACAAAAATACCCTTACCACCTTGGTGAGTGAAGGACTCCATATACGTATTTCGTCAACTAAGTTGCCATCTTCAAAAGAATCTACGAAGGAAAATAATGTTAGACGTAACACCCTGTGAGATTTGCGCCACACAAGCATTCAGTGTTATTCAAGTGGTCCTCGTAAAAATGCTTGCACCATGCACAACTCGTAAATGCAGGTCGCTACAAATACCACACTGTGGTGTTCTGTTTCTTTTGCAATGCAGAAGCTTACAGAATTTTCAAAACGTAGTGGCCGTTCGTCGATATATTCCCTTTTATACCATACATATTTAAATAGAGTTAAGGAGTCTCAGCGATGACAGTTGAATATGAGTTAAAAATTCTAATCGAATAATGTGATCAAATCACATGAATCTGCCTCAAATCACATTATTCATTCATTCACTTCATCTGAAAATTTTTCAATATTCTAAATCCATAAACATTTAAAGGTTGTATCGTAGACGTTGGTTTCTTCGGAATTGTGAAAATATTAACTTCTTTGTTTGTGGATACCAAGTTTTGAATATCACTTGGACAATGGCCAGTCCAAGAATCTAATAGCGATACGCTTTCGGATCCAGCATTTTTAACGAAAACACCTGTAAACCAATCTTTATAATATAAAATACAAATAATAGGATACGCTGGGTTAAAATAGTAAAAACAAAAGATACCCTTACCACCTCGATGAGTGAAGAACTCCGGATACATATTTCGGCAACTAAGTTGTCATCCTCAGCAGAATCTACGAAGGAAGATAATGTTAGACGTCGCACTCTGGGTGATTTGCAGTACACAACACCACTTGAATAATACTGGCCATTGTCCAAGTAATATTCAAAACTTGGTATCCACAAACAAAAAAGTTAATATTTTCTACGATTTTTTATTTTTACAATATTTAGTTTTCCTGATGTCTAAGCTGCATAATGTACATGTAATAGTTATAGTGTTTTTGGACTTGTGATCCAAATTGTCCTATTGTGTCTTTTAACACAAGAAAGACGAGAGATAATAGGTGGCCCATGTGCCGAAATTGTTCGCAATATAGTATAACTATGAATCTTAGAAGACAAGATTGAATAACGACTGTTTTTTGTCGCATCGCCGGCAAAGTTCGGCTGGAATGTATTTCCAAACCGAATCCACTCTCATCTGCATTATAAACCTGGTTTCATCCAATGTTAATAATCTGAGGTTTAACTTCATTAACATATCTGACGCTTGTCTAACGTAATTCATCAACGTTGGCTTAAGTGATAAATTTTGTTATTTTTCTTGAAACAATTTTCTGCGCTTATTTTGAAATGCCATTTCCACCAATGACTTGCCTTGAAATAAATTAGGGTAAGTTTAATACATATGTATGAATTTGTCTTGATATAGTAGTTTTCCACCATATAGAAATTTAGGTTTTTGTAGAAGAAAGGGCAGGGTGGGGGACGATTCCCCGAAAGGAGTAGTTGTTAGAGGAATACTGTTGATGCTATCATATAGCACCCTCGAAACAGATAAAAAGTTGTCTAAACTGTTTTTTTTAATTTCTCATTGTTTTGGAGGTATTGCCATAAATTGCTAAATTTATGGGGATCGACTTCCCAAATCGGGCGATTGGGCATCTAAAAAAATCATTGTTGTGAATGTGTAAATATTGTTACGATTTTACTTGCAGTGGTATCAAAATAACTGTTCGAATTTTATATATACATAATAACGATTGGAACATAGAAAAAACACTATTGACATTATCTTGCTTAACTTATTATTCTTTTCTCTTTTAACTACGAACTTCACTCTTAATACATATCAAACTTTAAAGTACAGCTCACACAGCTACAATAGAAAGTAATACTCACACCACTCCATAATAATTATTTCTCTTAACATCTTCTCCCTAATTATTATACAATACCAAATAATTTCTATGTTTATTAATCATCACACTGTCAAGCGGTTTAGTAAAAATATCCGCGACTTGGTTTTCTGAGCTACAGTAAGAAATACAGATCAAACCTTCCTGTACTTTTTCATTAATAAAATGATAGCGTACGTCGATGTGCTTACTACGCTTGTTCGTTTGACCGTTTTTAATTAAAGTAATTGCACTTTGGTTATCAATATTAACCTTTACATTTTTTATATCACTGTCAGTTAATTCGTCAATTAAAATTTCTAAATATAGCAGTTCCTTCACACAATCCTATGCGGTTATGTATTCGGCTTCGGTTGTTGATAAAGCAACGATGGGTTGCTCACGGGAACACCACGCAATTGGTCCACCGCAATACATAATTACGTATCCAGTAGTACTTTTCCGAGTTTGAAGTCACAGTAAGCTATAAGGTCTTCTTTACTTGGGTTTCTGTAATATTTTATTCCGGCATCTCTGTTGCTGTTAAGATATTTCAAAATTCTTTTAACGTTATTGACATCTTGATTTGTAGGACATTCCATATGTCGACTTGCATATCCTACTGAGAATGATATATCTGGTCTCGTTTTGTTCGATGGATTTAACAAACTCCCTATGACTTCTCTGTAAGGATATTTAATGTTCAATGTTTCTACATCCGGTGTCTGATTACTTATCATTGGTGTTGAGATTGGTTTTACATAACTCATTTCGAATTTCTCTATCTAGATATCTCATCTGAGAAAGTAGAATGCCTTCTTCTCCTTTTTTAATTTCTATGCCTAGGAAATCTGATGGATTGTCACATAAAATAATTTCAAACTTTTGACCAAATTTATTTAAAATGGTATCAATTTCGCTTTCATTATGGCCAAATAGGATTCCGTCAACCACATAAATTGCCAAAAATAGTGTCTTTGCTGTGTTTCTAAAAATATATCTTTCAGCTTTTTAAATTGTAAATGTTTTGTTCCATTCTAATGGGGCTTGTTTCAAACCATATAATGATTTCTCTAAAAGACAAACTTTTCCGTCTTCTTGAAATCCTTCTGGTACTGACATTATAATTTTCTCAAATCATTTACCATAAAGAAAAGCTGTCACCGTCGTTTTTTTTAATTCTAGTTACTACACAAATCTTTCTTTTTACTTCTTACTGGCACGTTCTGGTCCCATAACCTGTTGGGATTTTACTTTCAGTGGTATCAAAATAACTGTTCGAACAGGATATATATAATAACGATTAGAATATTAGAAAGAATCACTATTGACATTACATTGCTTAACTTATTATTCTTTTCTCTTTTTACTACTAACTTCACTCTGAATACATATCAACAGCTCACATAGCTACAATAGAAAGTAAGACTCACACCACTCCATAACAATTATTCCTCTTAACATATATAACCTTTTTATTAATACAGCAACTTCAGCAAAGCTTACAATAAAACTTGTTAGCTAGGTTTATGTGAAAATTTAATAGAAACGGGTAAATATACTCAACGTTCAACTGATTGTGAACTATAAGAACACTTTTTAAAAAATGCTGATATGATGATATATGGGAATGTTTGGTATGCAAAATTTTTTTAAATCATCATTGAATTAAGAATTTAAATTACATTTAGATGGTCATATAAAGATCATATTACTTGCTTTCTATTGCTTATTATTGCTACTCAGTTGTTGTACACACTTTTATGTACTTTTTCATTTAACCTGCGGCTTAAAGATATTTTGTTCTTTTAAATTTTTTCATTATTCACTCGTTTGAAAGGCTCTATTTTCATGAAAATTACTACCTTGGTATCTACTATACTTTCGCATACACATAACTTTAAAAAAAAATTAGATGACTCACATGAACTGCAGTAAATCTATTTTCTATCTAGAACAAGAATTTTTCAGTAAAGTAATTTCGTTATTAAACCTTCATGTTAGCAAAAAACTGTTAAATAATCAAATTAAATTGCAGTGTTTACTGAGCAAATGAGATTTTAAGAATTATGTAATGTAAAGAGTAATTTCAAGCCATACCATTACTATTTGCTTTTAGATTCTCAGATTAAAGGCTAAGTACTGCGAATATTTACCGACGTAATTATGTATCATTCTTTTTAATACTCTTGCTATTTAGTTAAGTAAATCGACGTTAAATAATTTTTTGACACGCCCAATTTATTACGAGTAGGTCTTACGAAAGCACTGTACATAATTCGAAATTCAAAATTGGAGAGGAAAAAAAAAGACTTAAAGACCACTGACTGTAGGGTACGGAAAATAGAAAATATATAAAGATGCTCTAGCAATGCACCGAATGAACAATAATTCTGTAGTATGTATCGATTGTTTTAACGTTATTACCCTAAATGCAATACTTCTAACCATAGCTTTAATCCATAAAAGAAAAATATAGTAAAAGTATGACGAGGATTCGTTATTTCCTAAAAAGCGCAAAGAAAATTTAGATATTAAAGCAATCCGATATGCTTGCTCGTTATATTTCTGTCCTATCATTAATATATCATCTTTAAAAGGTTGTCTTTCACGCCTAAAAAGGTTTCTATCTATTCTATCTTTCAACCGTTAATCAAAAAATGTGACAGTAAGTCACAAGGCTGCATCATAAGTTATCGTCATCGTATTATAATCAACAATATTGCATCGCCATTTGACAGGATTATGTGATCAGATATTTGAATGCCAAAACTCATTGTTACTTTAAATTTGGTAGTAAGATTATAATTTGATAAACATAAATCAGGATTAGTATGACGAGATAAATATTTGAATGTAGTAATTTTCATTCTCCAATATCAGTCTGTGATAGGTTTCCGTGCTATTCCAAAATTTGTACTACGGAACACTTGTCATATGGAGAGGTATGTTGTATTTAAATAGATTCCAGTATAGTTTTTGTTATAGCATTTCCAATAGTTTCCTATAACGAAATATATGGTTTCATTTAAATTGAATCAATATATTTTTGTATTTTAAAGATGAAACGAGTGAAAGATGTGTGTTTAGTTTCTTTACATAAATTACAAATGCTTGCATACAAGTAGTCGCATTCAAGCAAAATATAAAAAGTTTAGGATGATAATTTGATTAACTTTTTCATCGACCTCAATTTATGTAGAAAATTACTTAAATAATTATTGCTTGTTTCAACAAAAATCTTTAGAAGTACAATAATTTAATACTAACTTGAAACAGCTAATTTAATACTAACTCAACGAAAATACTTACCATCATGTTAATCTAAAATCAGTTAATATTTAAATTAGAATTTTACATTCCAGTAATTAAGAAGAAATTTTAAAAATTCACAGTAGATTAACTGTTATGACATACGTGTAGATATTTTCTCTATCATCCAATTCATCACAACTTGTGTTAAGGAGCAATGCGTTTGCGATGTATCTGAAGAAACCTGAATGATTATTTTCTTTAAGCATGTAATTTTAACTGCGTCCACTTGCTAAACGTAACCTGTGCCTAGCTAATATCCCACCCATCATGTATTAATATTTAAGTATTAAGCGAATTAAAATATTTTCTTATCTCAGATATCATTGAATAAAAATGCATCCTCAATTTATGATTAATTTAAAAAGTTATTCCAAACAATTTTTAATTGAGTATAAATGCTTTTGTACTTTATGTTTCGGTGCAAGTATTTAGGAAAAGATAACAACAAATAGTTACAATCACAAATGTATTTCAAACGTTCTACACTTAATTATTGATTTGCTTCTAGTAAAAGCTGTGAAGGTTAGATACAACTACGAGAACATATTCCTCTACATTCACATTTGCAACTATTTATCACTTCTGGTGGGCTTCAATTTTAAAACGACCTCTTAAGAATAAATGCAAAGTTATATTACATAAATTAAATAAATTCAAAATGTTGTATTTGAAAGGGAGATTGAATTGTAGAAATTTCGTAGTAAACTATTATAGGTAATACAAAAATGTGTACATGCGGATAAAGTGACCAATAGACTTTGTCGAGTTCCTGAAATACACGGCCCGAAAACGCGGGTTTTACAGTTAACGTCATCAAATGTTTAAAGTCTTGTAGTCGGAACGTGCGACATTAGGATAAGAGCGGCAATGCCCATAAAGCATCTTGCGGTTTTCGATTGAACTCTTTTATTTAGTGATAAAGTACACGCGTTCTAAGAGAAACGCTGTTTAGCGTCTGAAGAATTAAGATATTGGACAACTCAGACTTCTCATTTGCAATCTAGACGTACTTACACGACATACAATACGTATTATTACATTATTATGTGTAAACCATAAATAGCGTTCTGATGCTATAGCCAATATTTTCTCGAAGCACGGGAAAAAAGTTCAGCTACCTTGTGTTTCAATGACTTAAGAATTATTGATCTCAACGAAATCACAAAATTGTTTCAATTATTCCATTCTCACTGTGCACACAAAAAAGTAATTGAAAATTGTCATTATTACACGGATAAAGATTAGAGAAATGAATAAAAATTTGGCAATTGCTTTTTCGTATAAAATCAAAGTAAATGCTTGAAAGCCAATGAATAAAAACTGAAGTAATTGCTTCCACTGTCAGCAATTCCTTCTAGTGAATGCTTTTTCTCAAAAAATAGAAGCTTACATATGTTTAAAATGTGATGAATAAATTAAGGAGTTGTTTTCAAATTTGTAAGGTAGGTCGACTCCCACATCATTTGCTTGTACAGTCAACTTTGTAACTTTGTACTTCTTATTTATTTGCGCCTTTTTAGTTATGACTGAATATATGAATGTGCGTAAAAGAAAAATCTATAGTGTACGTAATAATTGCAGAGACGATGACTTCAGAAAGTTATATTGGTTTGACCCTGAAAATGTTGAGTGGTTAGCAAATTATTTTTTGCCTGATACTGGTGAAAAACGAGAAGCTGCACCTATAAATAACATAAAAGTCTTCCTGCGGCAATTGTATCTGCCTTAATATTGCTACAAAATACAAATAATAGGATACGGTGGCTTAAAATAGTAAAAATAAAAAATAAAAGATACCCTTACCACCTTGATGAGTGAAGAACTCCGGATACGTATTTCGGCAACTAAGTAGTGTTATTCAAGTGGGGTTCTGTGTGGTGTATATCTCCCAGAATGCGACGTCTAATATTATCTTCCTTCGTAGATTCTGCTGAGGATGGCAACTTAGTTGCCGAAATACGTATCCGAAGTGTTTCACCCATCAAGGTGGTAAGGGTATTTTTTATTTTTGATATTACTAACTCTTTTTGATAACTGTTTTCTTGTAAATATGTCTTTATATTGTTGTACTAAGACGTTTAAAGCGGCTGTTCTTTAACATAAGGAACTTGGGATTTATTAAAAACGATTTTATGTTCCTTTAATTTGCGGACAAATATCAACTGCTTGTCATTTTCTTCATTATTGTTATCAAATTTCTCACTTACACTCGAATCTGCCATAACACAAATGTAGTTTTTATTTTTCTCAAGAAGATAACTAGATAACAGATGTACTGAATCTGAATAACCACGTTGTTTCTACTGCAAATTCGGCACCCCAATAAATATCTATTAACTGTAAGAGTAAGTTGAATCTATCTAAATTTACAGGTCGAGACCTGTTGAGTACACCTAAGCAATTGCTACAGAGATGTAGGAAAGACAGCATTTGCTTAAAAATCTTATTCATGTGAAGATCTAGCAATTGCTTTTACTTATGGCATTTGCTAGTCAAGGTAATTGCTTAATTTTTATTCATTAGGCCAGATTTCGAGATCGAGTCGACAGTAAACAGCTTATATGAGGGTGCGATCGTTATTAATCACTTAGAGCTTCAATTATCTCCAATTTATTTAATACCCGTTGAAATTTCTCCACGCATTAAGAGGTTAAGGAGGACATTTGCTCAAGCGAGAATTCTTGGCAACTCAAAGCATCGTTTAGACTTGACCTAACTACCCGTTTAATGAAAAACAAAATACGTAGCTAAAGTAACAATTTTCCTTTATTTATAGTACCTCGAAAAGCATTAGTGACGTGCTAATTCATCCTACGATTTAATTTCATTAGATTTAAACTCTTGCTTTGACGTTAGCAAAACACAATAGTCAGAATTAGTGATACCATGGGCGCGTTTCTTTCCTTAATCTCTATTCCTTCTTTATCTTACGTCCTTTAATTAGAATATTTTTTATATAAGGCATGGTAGATTGTGCATAATTCATTTTCTGATGAAATTGTGGTAATTATCGAAACTTAGAACATATACTAACACCATGAAATATAAACTCTATATCTGAGGCAATAATAAATAATAGGAGCATGTACAAGATTAACAATGCTGTTGCTTACAAGAAATGATTAATTGTTTTTTTAACGTCATGTGCCTTCAAATAATGTAATTTAGCTTTCATCAAGAAAATTAACACATTTTTTTAAATGTTATGTATGTATGTAGTACTAACACATTTATAACTTTATTTCTTGCAATATAAGACGCACTGATACAAACATGTACCTAGAAAAATAAGTATAGTTAGAGCTTCTAATAGCATAATGCAATGTTTGACTTGATTCAATAGGTACGACATACATAACCTGCACTCCTAGGGGAAGTAATTGCATTTACAATAAACGTAATTCAAATGCCCAACTAGATAGTAATTAAATATATTTAGCAACACACTAGCAACTTGAACAATTGATAGAGTGCGTATTTAAAATTAATAAAAACAGCAAAGGAAAATAGTATATAAATATATTTAGTGAAAGGACACATTATACGAGGGATGCCCGGTTACTAAGGTACGTTTTCGCGACACACCACCTACGTCGCTCCGATCAGGCTGAAACTTGCACGCATTTTAGATGTGCATATGTACTGCATAGGTGCCTATTGTCATTGCCTTAGATCCAGTACAACATGTGCAGTGACAGCCGCACCATGTCAGTTCCAATCGAAACATACTCCAAGTTTGAAGTGCGAGCGGTCATTCGTTTTTTGCATGCAAATAATGGAACACCCAACGAAATTCGTAAAAAAATACTGAAGACTTAGGGAAAAGGCGTTATGAGTCGAAAACAAGTTAGTGTTTGGTGTAAACAGTTCAAAAGTGGATGCACAATTCTGAACGATTATCCCGAAGGTGTGCGAAAAGAAACATCAACAACGAAAACGGATGAGAATCCAGACCTGGCTCGTTCTGATTTTCGTTTATTTGGGCCGTTGAAAGCTCATTTGTCGGGTAAAAGGTTTGAAGACGACGACGAAGTTCAAGAGGAAGTACGGCAGTATTTTACAAATTTGAATCGCACCTTTTACGAAGAGAGTTTACAGGAGCTTGTGCCTCGCTGGGATAAGTGCCTTAGCATTGGCGGCGATTATGTTGAAAAGTAGCTAACAGTTCACGCTTTTACTTTTAGTGTATATTTGAATTCTACAAATGAAGTAGTCTGTGTGTACTTCACAAATGTATCTTAGTAACCGGACATCCCTCGTATATAAGAAAGGGAGTTTAACGCTTCAGAATTTTAATGAATCGGCAAATTTGGCAACTATTGACAACCATTCATTTTTCATTAATTTAACATAGTTTTTACCCTTGTAATTCTGAGTCTTAATACCAATTTTATTTCAATAGTCCTCTATTTGTGATAATGTGGTAAGTATGGTTAGATATTTAAATGTAAATTAAAAGGGCTTGCATTCAATGAACGTTCTGCTGCATATATCGCTTTTAACCTTTAAACCTTTTCTATTACCAGTCAGTTACGTGCATGTTATTTGTATTAACTTATAACGATTAGATTTCATATTTTAGGTAATCTTTAAATACTATTCAAGCCTTCTATTTACATAATGCACATCACTCAATTCCGCTTCGTCTGAAAAATAATAAATCTCGAACCAGTTCGGTATCTGAAATACCTCACTTGACTTGCACTTGACAATTCACGTCAGCATTTAATATACATTTCCTCATGTTGATAATTACTACTTTCAATATCTCGTAATATATACATTTAGACAATTAATTATAAGTGATAAAACCTTTTTTTAACTAGTTCGAAATATATTAGAATGAACTATTGTGAGCTTTCTTTTCCATTACTGCCGTTGTAATATTTTCATACATTTTCCTTTTATTTCGCATTATGTATGCTTTAGTTGTAAATTATTAGGTATATTGTAACATGTTTACGGAAACATTCTTATTTTCGATTTATAATCTACAGTTTCCTATTTGTGGCTTTCTCAAAAGTGGATATTCTTCTGAAAGTTATGATGTAGAAAATACCCAGTTAAACAATAGGATTAAGCTGAGGCGGAACAAGGTGCCGCTAATGAAATAATTGGGGACGGACAAAATCAGAAAATAGCTGTATAATTATCTTCAATTCGTAAAATAAAAAAACGGATTAGCAATGTCGAAAAGCCATAAGGTTCCATATTCATTCTAGGATGGAAATATTTCAGAAAGAATCTACACAAAATCAATAGTTATCAAGAGTTAATAACGTCTTCGTGAGTAATTCTCCAATAAATTAGATTATTGAAATAAAACACTCAATGCGGATTACTAATAAGGATAAGAATAAATAGAGTATTATATAATCCAGAAGTTGCAAAATATGACGGAATTACATATTGCTTACAGAAATATTATTCTACTCGTCTTGCCTAACTGCTTTATACAGTTTCTTTTTGTAATATAGTTGGTATAAAAGATACTATAGATTGTCTCAGCTCCGAATACGGTACAGAACTTACTGAAATTCGATACACGGTTGCCAAATCGTCGAACAGCTGTACATTATTACTTCCCGTTCCATTATTTGGGTTTTTGCCGATTCAAATGCATATTTTGTGGAAAACAGTAAAATATTTTAAAAAAAAAATTTTTAAATTTAAGAAGCAATGAAAAAGTCCATAATTTTATTTATTATTCAATATTAAGGTAATTTACATTTCGAACATTTATTTAGGAATTGGGGTATTATAGAATTTATTAAATTTAAAGAAAAATAT
>JARFOC010065258.1:0-17170 GCA_031763485.1 Osmoderma eremita | reverse complement strand
GCATTAAATAAACAAGTACTAGTAACTTGTGTAATTTGTTTCCTTTTTTTTATGTTTCGGGTCATATTGACCCGAACAATACAAGTGTATAGTAGATGTGAACAGACCAGCAGGGTTAAATGAAATATTTATTTTTTGAAATGAACTTCTCGTCCTATGTATATTTCATATTTCGTACAAACTAAGATAAATGGCAGCGCTATATATTGCTACCAACTTATAAATTGAGATTATTACATATACTTAAATTTGCTAAACTCATTTAACTACTAATGACAGCTGAAATAATACCACTCAAAATAACTGAGTTAGGACAGAGATATATCCGCAAATTTTGCGCACTCTATCCGCATCCGCAAGAATTCAGCGGATATCCGCAAACTGCGAATTCAAGCACTTTTACAGGTATAAATCGAACAATTTAAAAAGCCAACAAAAATCTACAACAAATATTCCTTTATCTGGTATAGCAATACTAGGTAATGCACCTGGTAGTTTTTTTTTCACCCAAACAAACATCTAAGAAATGGTTATCCCACACATAAATTCTCCGTATCAGAATAGCTTAAAATATCTGTGTTGCCGATACGTTGCAGCCATATATTTTTTATTTCCTAGTGTGAAATGAACGATTACAGTGTTGCTAATGGTCTGAACTAAAATTTTCCAATAATGCTCAAAATTCCACATTTTTTTTTTCAATTTAATTCACAGCGGAAAAGGAAATGAACAATCGTCTACCTTTCTTAGATAGTTTAGTAATTAAGAACGATAGAAAATGAAAAATAGACATATGCAGAAAAGAAACCAACACAGCCAGATTCATAATGTGGGGTCGTGAAAAATAAAAATATGAACATTTATTATAAGTCGTCGAACACACTACGTAACCTTGTGAAAAGGTCCATATTGACCACACAAACTAGGACATACAAACTAACGGTGGCTTAAAATAGTAAAAATAAAAATACCGTTACCACCTAGATGAGTGGAGAACTCCAGATACGTATTTCGGCAACTATGTTGCCATCCTCAGCAGAATCTACAAAGGAAAATAATGTTAGACGTAGCACACTGGGAGATAGGATACGATCAAGGTGGCAAAGATATTTTTATTTTTAATACAAACTAGGTATAAAGAACATATTGCTCATTATCGACATGGAAGAGCAGATATGTCTAGCGTTGCTGAACATATCCAACAATCCGGACATAATAACGGTTTCTTGTTTGTATTTTTTAATCAAAAAAATTAAAATCATTGAATGCCTCCGGAATTAATTTCGTTGAGTTTTATTCCCTGCTAAAATACGCAACTCTCTTGATTTAATCGACTTTTATACTTTCCGCGATGCCAAAGCGTCCCCGTGAAAAAGTAACCATGCGTATAGCGATTTATATTACATATAAATTCAATTGTTGCAAATATAGGTAGCAAAGCAGTTCAGGTTAGACTAATTAGTTGGAGAAAACGGGAAGGGATGGTTGGAGAAGGCAACCAAAAACTAGATCCCCCTAGCAGAGGTAATTATTTTGCGCATATTTCACTTTTTACTGTTGCATAACCCACCAAATCTTTCAGGACTTTTAATTCACTGTCACGGTGGCGGATTTGTCGCACAATCCTCAAAATCGCACGAATGTTACTTGCGTCAGTGGGCTAAAGATCTTGATGTACCAATATTGAGTATTGACTATAGTTTAGCCCCACAAGCACCGTACCCTCGAGCGTTAGAAGAAGTTACTTACGCTTACTGTTGGGTGTTGAAGAATTGCCATTTTTTAGGAAGCACTGGTAAGCAATTATCGAACTTTCAACGCCATTTCCCATATTAATTTTTCAGGTGAAAGGATCGTTGCTGCAGGTGATTCGGCAGGTGCCAATTTATTAACAGCTATGTCCCTAAAGTGCATTACTCTAGGTGTCAGTACGCCTATGGGTTTACAGTTAATGTATATGCCAACTTATATAAATTTTATGCCTTCTCCGGCTCGACTTTTATGCGTTATGGATCCTTTATTACCTTTCGGTTTTCTTATGCGATGTTTGAAAGGTAGAGTATGATTTTAAACCGTAGTTAATAAGTTCCCACACCATTTTTACTGCGTGCACTAAAGAAGCCCGGTAAATACTAAATACTAAAGAAATGTCCGTTTTAGACTACCCCTATGACAGCTTTCACTGTATTTATATTGTAGATAATAGGGAAACACAGGAGTATGTATAGTGAGCTGCTCGATAGATTAAAATAACTTTAATTAGTACTAATCGGATTACAAGGGTTTGCTATTGTGAGTTTACCTGTGAAGAATTAAATGTTTGCAGATGGTATTTGTCTATTAGGGGGGGGGGTATTAGGAAAAATTGAAACAGGGCTAGAGGTGCTGTTTTGAATAACAATTAGTAAAGAAAATATCCAAGTTTTGTGGTACATATGAACATTTTATTTGTTACTTACGAAACTGTCACCATTAATTTGTTTACTAAGTAGGTGCACATTTATAATCAGATTAACACGAATTGAAGTAGTTTTTAATTTATCGTGATGATTACTATAGAACATTAAACGAAATTCATAATAAAAGTAAACGATACACTGCACAGTGTATTTAACAAATAATAAATTTTAATGTAAACGACATTATTATAAAATCGGGCTTAAGAATATTTCACCTTAATGTGACCCTGCAGTGTTTACTTCGGTACTTAAGATTCCCATTCGGTTAATTTTTATAACCTCATTATCTTTAAACAAGTTATTTTAATTTATCGTGAAGCTCACTATATGTATTATTATTCTTTATTTCAGCATACACATACGTTGACCCTAACAGAGTAAATTGCGAAGAGAATCACACAAATTCGAATAACGAGAGTTTCGAAGAAATATCAGAATCTGATCTGCTCGAACTTCAAGCCCATAAGTCCCCCATATCAGACACTTCTGATACCTTAACTTATGCTTCATTAAGTTCCCAGCCAGAGGAAAATAAGGATCAAAAGATTTCTCCACCCCAATTAGCTAATAACGACAATGATAACCCTTCTAATGTGTCTAGTCAAAAGTACGTTAGTGATTTCCTTGAAAGATACGCATTAGGTGATTTTCAATTCGATAAAGAATGGTTACAATCTGTAGCTTAAGCATTTTCTGTTTGACAGATTCCGATACAGATACTGATTTGACAAAGGTGCCTGAAGGTGAAGTTAGCGAAACGACGACGGCGCAAACGGCAGATTCTCCCGTACAAAATAAAATAGCCGCGTTCGTTAACAGTTTAAAAGATCGAATTGGGAACCTTGTGCCTAATAGAGAGCGCAGTGGTGCTGCGACTTATTTAGATTCTACTCGCGAAAGTACGTTATTGGACGAACTAAAATTCGACATTCCAATAGATCCTTTTATTAGTCCATTTCATGCTCCAGATGATATGTTAAAGCAATTGCCTCCAATTAAGTTATTGGTAAGTTTTTAAAAATACAGTAGCAGCCATAAATATGGGAGCGATGGTTGATACACACAATCTTTTAACAGTTCTCTTGCTGTCTATATATCATCTTTCTTTTGACATTTTACTAGTCGTTTCCATACTTATGGCGGGTACTGTAAAAAATAGGTTTCACTGAGGTTCGCTTTGTCTATAAAAATCTTATTACAGACGGTACACTTAGATCCATGTCTTGATGATTGTGTTATGTTTGGAAGAAAATTAAAGAGGTTAGGTCACAATGTTACATTAGATGTTGCCGATGGTTTACCGCATGGGTTCCTAAATTTCTCATTGGTAAGACATAAATATAGTTGTCCATGATTAATTATAATATCTTTGCGTGCTAGGTATCTAAGGAAGCATATGAGGCCTCCATGATATGTGTTAAAGGAATATTGGACTTACTAGATCTAGATAATCTTCCACCTCTACCATCACAATAGCTCAATATGTGGGTAGATATGTGGATTTTATTTACGTCTCATACGAAAGAAAGATGATATAGCGTTTTATAGAGCGAATATTTTTATACAAAATTTAATGTCGTTATTTATTTATTTTTTATTGTGATAGGGGAACCGGTCATAGTAAAATTTACAATAGAATTTTTTTATTTATGAATTTAAATCAATAATAAAACAATGTAATTATAATAAATAGTTGATCTATACGTAATTTTGTTGACGTGAATGAATTTATATATTTTTTAAACAAATATTTTGATAATTTAAAATTATATTAATTTCGTAATTAGCAGGGTACGTAATATACTAAAGTGAAGATTCTACTATGGTCAGTGTTACTAGAATCTTTAGTTTTTCTATATGTTGTTATTACGTATGCATTAGGGTGTCCCAGAATTCTCACTAAAACTACACCGTTTTTTTTAAGTCGGAAAGTGAATTCATTTCAATCGTATGATGTGCGCTAATTAAATTTGATATCTTTGAGCCCGCATCAACAAACAATGGTCTTGCTTTTAAAGTGCACATACAATTTGTACTCGAACACGAAAAAAATCTTTTTTTTAGTCTATTCAAGTAGAAACGCACGCGTTTTAAAACCAACGAATATGTTCGAGCACAATTTGATCGAACAAGATTAAAAATTGTTCAGACATTACCAAAGTCATATGTATTTTTCAAAAATCTTGGAAAAATACTCCCGATCGGAAAAAAAACAATCCTTCGATTGGCCGGGGCCGGCAAAGTTTTGCGATTTCATACGTATGCGCACCCTTTGCATGGCTTTTAGTATATATAATTAGTTTTAAAACACCAATAACCTCAAATGTGTAGATTATATGGTAAGCAACCAATGAATCTGTCTGTTCTAACTGGCCTACTTGCTAACTCGGTGTATGAAACTTGTTGTATATGCGTATCCAATATGCTTAGGAAAACCAGTCTTAATTGGCGTTCGCGCCAATGAATATTTACGTTGTGGATTGTATTTAATAAATAGGTGTACGGGCACATCATAATTTATATCAGGCCTAGAATACGTGGCGAACAAAAATGCATATTTTTTTTTTTCACCACGCACAACGGCGCTATCCATCCGCTTGCCAAATTCATTGCATTAAAACTACGTAACGGGTGAAATCGAGACGTTTTAGAATCGAATATTTTGGTATTGAAAAATTTTCAGGATCGATTGGTAATAACGCGTGTGGCCGACAACTAAGCACGAAATAACAGATGCTAATCATCGATGGTGACGCTATTGCTCTTCATCACTTGTATGTAACCTGATTTCAATTCTCGGTTAGTTAGAATTTTAAAATCATTAATTTTTTTAGTTTCAATTTTAGGAAGAGGAGAACTACTCCTAATGCTCGAGATACGCGAATACGCTCAAAAATCGTATACTCCCGATTCTTTGTAACTCTTATTTGGTTAGCGTGATTGCAGTAGCATTTATTTTAAGACAAGAGTGAAAGCACTATAGGAAGTACACATACGTCATCTTGGGCGATAAACCTATTTGTAATGTTTGTTAAGGGTTCGATTGGCGTCGTAATATCGAAGCGGTGTGTATATAGGCTGCGTTCAGCCAATAGCGCTACTTTTGCCCCACATAGCGATCAGCGTCACGTATGAACGGTTTGACGGTTCACACAACTGACATTTGGCACATCTTCATTTGTTTTCCAATTTAACACATAACCGCAAAATACAAATATCGGTGATCGCTCCGAAAGTAGTGAATTATCTTCGCTACTTGCTAAAATTGTGAAATCGCATACGTCCCATAATAAATCGCACGGAATCCGCATGCATTTCCGGTTCCACGAGAGGTTAGATAAGGGATAGCTACATATAATGTTCATAGACATGAAAGTAATAGCTCGAAAATCGTAGAAGTACATGTTGGAAACCGTATCGTATATAGACTGATATGGTGATAGCGGTATCCGTGTAATATATATGTGACCGTGACTTATGTGTTTGTATTAACTTTTGTATATATTGGGAACTATAAGCAAGTTTATGTTGCCATTTTAAAATGTAAAAACCGTTCCGTATTTTTCAAAAAGCCTTCAAATACCGTACGGTAACTGTGATTGCTACGAATTAGTGACGTATATGTACTTCTTAGGCCTGCTTGACACGATGCATACTTCTGTGGATAATCGTGTACATTTTTCTCTACAAGATTTTTTATGCATCTTGTGCAAATATACAAGAAAATGTATGTATTCTGCCGTGCAGATTTTAAATAGAACATGTCCTATTTCCAACCATAATTCTGTTCAGAAAGCGCGCGCACAAGTTGTACAGAAAAAAAACGCATTGACAGTTTCGCAATGTTGTTGTGCCTACAGATTATAGTTACAATTGCAGTGCCAATAAAGAATGAATTCGGAGAAATGTAATACGGAAAATGTAGCTTAACGCTAACGGTTAATGTAGTCTAAAGAAAAACATCATTTTAAAAGATTCACAAGCATATCTGGGCATTTAAAAATATAAGCGTTGTTCCTTCAAGTCCGCTGATTGTCGGCCGCATGCGTTCCAACAAACACCCGCACGATGTAACGGACTGTACGTAAATTGTTCCAACGAGGATATGGATGCGTACATGAACGAGTAGGCGGATTGCCAAACTCGTCCGCCGAACGATGCTATGGTGCTGTATGGACGATTTGCCAGCGCATGCGCATTTAAGAATTACCTCATTTACTCTTGCCTTTAAAATCTAGTAATTGAGCGAGTAAATATTCGGAAATACGTAACTTAATGAAATTGATTTATTTATGTTACGTAAAACTATCGACACTATTGATAGCAAGACAATCAAACAATGCTGTCGTTGGGCCAGAATAATGGATTGTAGCGCCACATGTGGGGCTCTAGGGTACTACGCTAGCAGACATTTATTTTGGACAAGAGTGTGAATCAGTACATGAAAGGGACATTGCACATTTATCAATCCATGAACGCATTAGAAAGTATGTGAAGGTACAAAGCTATGGTATACGTTGCAAACGTTAGAATTCAAGAATCCAGTGACAACAATCGTAAACAGTCAATGAAGTGTGTAAACAACGATAGCAATAACATCTGCTTATCATGTTGTATTTAAAATATTTGCCGGTAGGGTGCATACTGAATCCATCGGTGGTATGACATGCCGTAGCATGTTAGAATAGAGTTTTTTAAACATTCTTTGTTTGCTGTTTTCCGCTATCGTTTTTCAATCACAATGAAGCCTTTTTTTTGCTCGCAGTTTTATTTAGAATTAATCTTAATTTCTCTTTGGAATTTCCAAATATCTTAATGTCACGGGCCTTAGAGTGTTTCCACTCTACACGTCCATCTGAAGCTTTAGTGGGATTTTTGGACGGCTCCTATATTTAGAATATTGTTTGAAAAGAGCTGTTTATTTAAGATAGTAGTCCAATTATGTATCTATAATAGTTTATGCTTTGAAAAGTGTAAATTATTAATTACAAAGTTTTACACAGGTATATTAACTTATTATTTATATAGAAGCATTATATTGTAATTGACCTTTGTGATTTTAATATTCATGTGTACACATTTTTGAATGTATTATACGTATGTACTATTACATACAGTGGTACAAAAAAGATTTCGTACGATAGAAATTATAAGTGTATTTGTACAATTAAATGATAAATCTTATAGGTAGAATCAAAAGAACTAAATTTCTGCACAATCTTCATTATTTATATATAAAAGAGTAAAAAAAAATCAGGAGAATCCACATTTTATTCAAAGGATTACAAAAATATAAAAATGTCGACACCATTTGTTACAAAAGGTCTCTGTATGCACTATTCATATCGCTCGAAAAAAAAAAATGAACGGCTCTATTATAAATGCAACACTTAGTTATCTGGTGATGCACACGTATATTTGAAATAATTCATAATAATAGCCAAAATACGCGAGGTAAGTGCAGATTTGCGTACCTTAATAGTAAAATTATATGCCAAGGGCAATTCTTTGCAGAAAGTAGCAAACATTCCGCAAAATTTCGGCACCGTGAAGAATAGCTCCCGTTCTGGTAATTTAAAAATACTAAACCAAGAGACGAGAGATATATTCTAAAAGAAATTAAGAAAACCCGAAACTTAATGCTACAAAAATTGCTAAAGAAACTACGAAATGTATTGAGGAAACATAATTATAATGCTCGATCTTGCCGCAAGAAGCCATTTATTTCTGTAAGGAATAAAGCGAGAAGATTACAGTATGCGAAAGAACACCGAAATAAAGAGAAAAACCATTTTTGAACAACGTAATATTTAGTGACCAGAGCAAGTTTAATATCAATGGATCAGATGGAAGACAGAAAGTATGGAGAAGGCCTAATACGGAGTTAAACGTAAAAAAATTAAATGCGACTGTAAAACACGGAGGTGGCAATGTTGTGGTGTGGGGGTGTATATCGGCTGCAGGGACAGGTAAATTAGCTTTTATAGAGACAACGGTGGATAGTAAGGGTACCTCAAAATTTTGCAACAAAATTTATTAGAAAGTGGGCAAAAGTTGGGGATACCTGATAAGTTTACATTTATGCATGACAATGACCCAAAACATTCTTGGCGAATTGTGGGAGTGGCTACTTTATAATGTAAAACGTACACTAAGTCATCCTCTCCAATCACCGGAAATCCGATAAAACATTTATGGGAAGAACTGGAAAGACGTATTCGTAAACATAAAATAAATAATAAAAAAGAATTAAAGTAAAAGCTAGAAACAGAATGGAATAAAATTGAACCTTCAGTTAGTAAAAACTCGTAAACTCAATGAAACACAGATCTGTCATTAAGTCAAGGGGAAACCCGACCAAACATTATATTTATAATTTGCTTGAAAGATAAATTTTCCTGCTTGTTTGTACGGACTTTTTTGTAGTAAATTTTAGAGTAGTTTAAGTAAATATAGATTTCGTAAGAAAATATTTGCTATCATTAATCTCATTCATCCATTTATAGAAAGAGAATACCAGTGTTACAAGAAATCAATCATTTTAGCCCATTTTAGTATAAGATTTAGTATTTAGTTGTACAATTAAGCTTATAACTGCTATCGTACGAAGACTTTTCTGTACCACTGTACATATTCAGCAAAATATATTTTTGTTAAAGATAAATTTAATCTGAATGTTTTCTTTAGATATTATTGAGGAATAATTTACAATTCTTTAGTGATGTGTGTAAATTGGCTAATGGAAGAATGGTAGATGGTCATATAGTCACTCAAGTCAGATAACTATTTAGGTAGTATCTAGTATATCTCAGTCAATGATATATTGAGTGCACGTATAGGTATTGTAAACGTGCAAAATAAAGAACTAATATTAAAATTTGCATATTTATGCAATTGCCGACAATAGAGCAGAAGCGTCGAGGTTCATCGTTGTCAGTCTTGTGCATCAGGTAGCAATTGTTCATAAGCAATTGGATCGGTGACCATTCTGATGACACTTCTCTGCATTTCTGTGTGCTGCATCTCAAGCCATGAGCCTTTAGGTCTGCAGAGTCCCATTGTTATCTATGCAGTTAAGAGTTAAATATCTTTTACCGTATTTATTGTAATCGGCGCCCCGGCGTTTATTTCGAATCAAACCAAGTTCTCATTTTTATTCATTTGCTATCCATCTCAAAACAATTGTATTGCAACTTAGTTTTGATACAAAACGACTTCGGACATACGGAATTCAATCAGAATGTGGTTAACGGGGATTCCACTATCTACTTGACGTTGATTGTGCGCACTTCGCATAAAGACCCGGCATTTATTTCATTCGGCATTATTTTCTCGCGGCGCCAATTAGAATAAATACGGTATACACTATAATTATTATAAAATATTATATCTGTTTTAACAAAGTTCTTTAACTCGTTAATTTTGAAAGAGAATAAACATTAAAGGATTAAAAAGCTTTTATTTTCTTCCCTCACAAATAATCACTGACTATTACTCAAACACAGAAAAAACCTCATAGATATATTTGAAGATATATATACACAAGTATAAATAAAACAAATTGTTCTTAGTTTCATTTCTGAAGACCATATGGTTCAATTTTTAGTAGTCATGCAACAAAAGATATAAATACTGAATATTAAAAATTTTCAATCGGATTATCAAAAACAATTGCCAATATGGTATATTACACTAGAGATCAATAATCAGTTCATTTTATTAATGGGTACCATTCACTTGATCGGTTTGCCTCAGGTTTTTCTGTAAAACGTGTGCATCTGCTGGCTCAATCCTCTTATAATAATGTTTCTTTGTTTCAACTACTTCAAATCCAAATTTCTTATAAAAATCAATGGCTCCTTCGTTATTCACTTGAACATGTCTATAAAAATATTAAATATCATTATTCATATATTAAATACATGTAAATATCTCACAAAAAAATACTATCGAAATTTCCATCCTGTTCAACATAATTCAAAACATGCTGCACCATCATCGTTCCTATTCCTAACCTTCTATATGGGTAAAGGCAACCTAAAGTCATTATATATAACCTCCTAGTCTTTTCCGATGTATCAATTCTACAACACACAGCACCAACAACAATGTCATTGTAGTAGGCAAGCTTGGCTAATTCTCCTGCTTCTAGGACGTCTTTATAAAACTTATCGTTATAGGAAACCGGGAAAACAACACTATTTAACTGTCTTAGTTGTTTTATATTATGAGGAGTAACGTTTCCTAACTCTATATTAGCCCTAAAAAAATAAAATAATTGTAATGCCTTTTCTTATTCGATTTGTCCAAACCAGCACCTCGTCATAGTTTAAAATAAGCAATAATTTTTGGTGAAATAACCAAAAAATTACAAAGCATGAAGAATTTAGAAATACAAACGGATCTGTCAAATTTTGAGATTTGCCTCGTTATATATTACACATGAAGCGAGTTGCAAATCTTTTAAACTTGACGTTATTAAATTTTATTTTGTGCATTTAAAATTAAATTGGTATTTTTGTTTATTTGAAAACAATTATTAATCAGAGATAATATAGATAGGGCACCAGAGATTGTTATTATTATTAAACAAATAGTTTGCAATTTCTCAGCTAATTAAATTGATTAGAAGAGATTCTTTGATTGGTGTACTTTTTCAAGTTGGCTATTACTAGAATATAAAAAAGTTTATAGCAATCAATTATTAATGAAGCCGTAATTGTAAACCTAAGTTGGTGGTAAATATAGTTTCCTAAAAAAACATAATAATTTTCTCCTAATTATTACAAACAAAATAGGCATGTATTTTTAATGTCTCTTAAAAACAAAAATTTTTAAAAGCTTCAATTTTATTTTACCTTTTAAACGTTTATCAGCCGTTTATTAACTAAACTAATCTGCAATACAATGTTATTGTAACTGGAAATATATATATAAAATTTTTGCAATGGTTGAAGTTGAAGGTGTATTTTTCATCCAATTTCATGTTCTATTCTATTTTGTGGTCCATTCTTTTACAAAGAGAAAGGAAGTCTCTTATCATGAAACTCTCAAAAGTTTGAGAGAAAGGATTACAGGTAGTGATTAATCTAGTTAGTAATTGGCTCTTTGAGCAGAGGATTTTATCAATGAATATTAAACAATTTAACAAAATTATTTAATTGTCGAAAATTTCAAGGACTAAAAATTCTTTATGGCATTATTTTATAATATAATGCTTGATGTGATAATTAAAAAATCTCTCGAGCGTTCTAGTACAATTGTCATTAGGCATCCAGCGCCATTATATTTGTAAACTGTGATTTCTTTCGTAAACTCTACATTTGTCCAATGACTTAAATGTACAATGCATGCAATGTATTATTTGAAATCGAAATTGTTACATTATTAATGAGCCATTTTTAAAACGATTAATTTTTAATTAAAAGTTTTATTTTCTTATTGTGGTGACCTTGTAGTGATGGCAGTTTTTTTCTAAATGGAGGGAGGCGTCAGTTGTTCTACTTCAAGTTGGTCCTGGTGACAGACTGAAAATCTTTCAATAGAGTTCAATAAATAATAACAAAGATGAATTTAACTTCAAAACGAAAAGTTTTGTATGGGTTAATATGTTTCCCGAAATAATATTAAGTGATGTATTGCTTAATTCTGTGTGTAGTGTAAGAACGTTGAAAGCTCATTAATCAACAAGTGCTTTATAACAAAATTGTTGGAAACTGAGTTATGGCTATGGCTGAGGGGCAGATAAATTTAAATGATCAGGCATTTATTCCTTTGGTGGAAATGTCGAATGATGTTCCAGAAAATACGACCGAAATGAAGCTTATGAATATGAATACACAAGAGAACTTAAGTCTCTCAAATGAAATATCTATTATAGAAGACATGATAACGAATACAGACACCACAGAGGAAACAAAATCCAATGATGCAGTAGAAAAGAATACTGGAGCAGCAGGTGCTTCAGAAGATAGAACTACAGAAAGCCCTTCAACAGGAGATAACTACATCTATAAATGTGTATTTTGTGATCAGGTTCTAGCAGCTTCTGATGATCCAAAATTATTGGAATGTCTACACAATGCATGTGGAAGCTGTACAAATAATAAATTATATGAACAAAATGATAATCAAAATAAGGGTTTGTAAAAGCTTTTATTGCCAAATGCATTTTTACAATAACCTACTTTTAGGTGTTGAGTGTCCTACTTGTGGTTTAACATGTGAGGCCAACAAAATAATTGATAATCAGTTTTTATTAGAATTAAGCACTAACGAAGAAGCAACAGCAAAGGTAACAGAGTTAAAATGTAGTAGTTGCAGTGATGACAATATTGCAACTAGTTGGTGCGTTGATTGTGCAGAATATATTTGTGATATTTGTGTCCAGGCACACCAGAGGTATTGACTATAAATGTATATCTATTAGAGCTGACTATTCTGTCATTATAGGTTGAAAATTACAAAAGATCATACCATAAAACCTAAGGAAGAAGGTGCACAGGAAAATCAAACTACTAGCAGTGCATTATCAGCAATGACATTGCTTTGTACAATTCATCCTCATGAAAAGCTTTCCTTATTTTGTGAATACTGCGATAAATTGACATGTCGTGATTGCCAACTTATCGAGCATAGGGATCATAAGTATAAGTTTACTCACGAAATTGCACATGATGCTCGAAAGTTTATTGCTGCAATGTTAAAGGATATTAGGTATGGTAACGTGCATTACTTCATTATCCTTCGTATATATGCAAAGTGTTTCAGCTATAAAAGAGTACTGTTAAATAGTGCCATGAAAGTTATAGCCGATCGTCAGTCTTTGATTACGGACAAAAAGAAAGCGCTTGTTAATGAAATAACACAACTAGTAGTCAAGTAAGTTACTTAATGTTAAAATATTTATAACTTTTGCCTGAACAAGACTTGTTTTATATAAAATATTTTTAATATAACATTCTATTTATATACAAAAAATATAGCAAAACAATATTTCATATAAAAAAATGCTTAAACTGCAAGAGAGTAGTTATGTACACATAAAGAATAAGATAAAATTAATCACAAATATGCTTGGGGGATCCGCTTAAAATATGTTTTTCATCATCATCATATCATCTCCTCTTCTATGTTCTGTTTCTTGCCATTCTCTTTGCTTGAGTCCATGAAATGCCCCTGTCTGCTAAGATTTTCCTTATACCTTCATTCCACGCAACTTTGGGTCTACCCCTGGCCTGTTTGTCTTGTACCTTAGTTTCCCAAATAATTTTTGAATGTCTCTTCCCCCATTCTAGATACGTGACCGAACCATCTCAACTGTGTCTCGATTTTGTTTTCTTCATTTCTTATTTTGTTACACACTCTATTTTGCTCTATATTGTCATTTCGCAGGCCTGTACTTCACTTTTCAGTTTTCCTGTTAGAGTCAATGATTCTGAGGAGTACATAAGTATAGGTGCTACTATTGACTCATATACCTCCATTTTTGTTCTTTTGCTTATTTCTTTTTTGTTGAAGCAGGCGCTGTATAATGCTCTATAGATTTTATTGATGTTTGTTATTCTATTCGTAATTTCTTTTTCTAGACTACCTTTTCCTTCAAATACCCAATGTATTTGGTAAATTGAGTTTCTTATAAAACTTCATTCCCTACTTCTATGGTTATATTCGTAGTATTGCGTCCTATGCCCAAAACTTTTTTAATTCGTACTCTTTTGGTGCCCCAACCCATGCTTCTATTTTGTTTCTTAGCTCCTCCTTCCCGTTTGCAATTAAAAATAATTATTAGCGTACAGGAGTTCGTTGACTGATATGGGTGCCAGCTTTCTGTACCCTATAAAAGAGTCCTTATATCTGCTCTTTGCCTTGCGTGCTAATTCGTCCATTAGTAATATAAAGGGCAGAGGGCTGAGTATACCTCCTTGCCTAACCCCTTTTCTTGTTTTGAATTATTCTGTTGCTAAACCTCCAGTTCTTACAACGTTTAAAGTTTCTGCGCATATGCTTATATCATTTTGTTGCTGACGTTTCTTGATTTTAACACTTCCCATATCTTTGATCTTGAAACACTGTCGAAAGCTTTCTCCAGACCAATTGCACCTATGTATATTGTTCGATTTGTTTCAATGATTTTTTCAGTTATTTGTTTAAGCACAAATATCCATTCTTGCGTAGATCTTTCTGCTCTGAAACCTGCCTGAGGAATGTATGTATCATATATCTTATAGGCGATGCATAGCAGCGAAATCCCTCTGTAGTTATTGCATTGTATTGTTTCTCCTTTCTTGTGGATTGGAGTGATTATTGCAGTTTGCCAGTCATGGGGTATCTTCTGTATGTTCTATGCTATCCATATGATTTTGTGTACTATATTCTTTCCTTCTTAATGTTTTTCAATGTATCTGTGTTTTTAGATATAAAAATACAAATATTAATTTGATTCAAGAAAGTTATCAACTATTAATTGTTACTACAAAACAAACGTTGTTTGCAGTAATAGCAGTAATTTTATAGCGGGAGGTCTTTAGTTTATAGAATGTAGAAATATTGCTTTTTTTAAATAGACAAGTTGCTGTTCACTAGAAAACTACAATTGCTGAAAATCATAGCCAACTAAACTAAATTTGTTACTTTAGACCTACGTATTTTATTTTATATCATATTTCATACAATCACTATTATTGTTAAAAAAGATTTCATGACGTTTCAAATATCAGTAGCAATAGTTACATTAGCATAGAAATTTTGCTCTATTATGTAGATAGATGGAAAACAATAACAAATTTAAAATAATAAAAAAGAGAATGTGCATAACCACAAATAAATAGTCTTATTTGTGAACGTCATTAATCTTTTCCCAGTCGTCATCAGCTACTGCTACAAGTTCCTGTACTTGTTGATGACCGTTTACTTTCTAGTATGGGTTTTTCTTGTTCAATATCTACACATGTTTTTTTATCAATCGTTGGAGATGTAATTTTTGATTTAAATTGTGATTTCTTAAATAGTGTATCTAGTGTAATGTTTCTAATTCATATTGTTCCAGAATGCGAATCTGTTGTTCTTCTGTTAGTTCTATATTATCTGCAAGGTCTTCTTGTTTCCATTTGAGATCGCTTTCTAACATTTGTTTCTCTTTTACCTCACGCCTTTCCAGAGCTTCCGGCATAGCCATATCATCTTCCACAAGGGCTTTTTTAAACAAATACCTTTTCCAAAATAAAGCATGACTAACTCCTTCTCGCAAAAGTTCCTTGTACGTTTCACTTAACACTGTAGAACATGTTAAATGTTTGCAAACTCTTTGTTCATCTACTATCTCTAATCAACATTGATAACGCTTTTGAAGCGTGATCCGTTAAGAATGTCGCATCATTTTTTTGAAGTTCATAAACTACTTGCTGCATCTTTGTTAATGTTATTATTTCTCCATCAGTAATGAAAATTGCTTCTGTATCTGAATCATCTGGACCGGGATTTAAAACTTCATTTTCCCTATAAATGAACTGAACGTCCTTTTCATTGTATTTGCTGTGGAATCTGGTTCATTTAAACCTAGTTTTTTCTAATGTAGAGCTTCAAAAAAGGATTTCTGCCAATAGCCAGCACGTACGTGAATATAGAGCTTGTTGAGGAAACTACATTAGGTCTTTTTTGACAAATTAAACACTTCATTACTTTTCATTCTCACAACATTAAACCATGGTCCCAACCAGTTTGCGTTTCGTTTTGGTCAGGCATTTTTAGTGAATGAATATATTGTAGATTCATTTTAATTAAAAATTTCATGTTTAAGGCTTACAAATACAATAAACGTCAGAGGAAAACAACTAGTTACGAAACTTACAGAAGTTTGCGATTCCAAACAGAAAACCCTACAAGAGAAAAAGATTGCATTGGATCAGCTTTCGAAAATGACCGATCATTGTATCCAGTTTACGCAAAATGCTCTGGACAATGGAAGCGATATGGCCTTGTTATATAGCAAGAAACAGATGACAAGTCATTTGCAGAGGATTAAGTGTAAACGTGCTGACATTCCCAACCCTGAAATACCAGTGAGGATACACCTGGCATTGGATAAAGTACCAGAACTTATTAAAGGTAAAACCTAGTACCGGTTTTTTGATTAGTAGAGAATTATGAGAGAATTATGTGCTTAGATTGTTATTATAATTCTACTGCAAGGACTGTGGGGCAGCATAAAGCTGGGTTTATTACAATTACTTCAGAAAAAAGTTTTTAGTTTTTTGATAATTGTTTTTGTTCCCATTCAATATACCAATAGTAAACACAATATATCGAATCACTTCTCATCTCACAATAAATTGATTAACTCCGGACATGTGTTTCGGGAATACGTGGATTCCCATTGTCAACTGTATGACCGAATGGGTTTCAAGAATTGTGTGAAATTAGGGAACCATTAACATTACTAATTATACCGTACGGCAAATATTTAATATGCTTATTGCATTCCTCATTATGTTTCAATACATTTCGCATTACATTTAAAACGTATTAACTTAATTACTAGAAGATAATATTAAATAATGATAGAAAGTACATTATTAACCGTAAAAATGCCATTATCGGCGCATGGTTTATTGCTGGAATCACCATACTAGCAATAGCAATGAAACGGGTACAAGCATTAAAGACGGACTCGAGTTTCTGCCTACCAGGCGTCATCAGCGTCTCTCCGAATG
>JARFOC010065247.1:0-17170 GCA_031763485.1 Osmoderma eremita | reverse complement strand
GTAGTTACTCGTGTCCGAGTTTTAGGTTGATGTTGAATTTGTCTTCAGTTTTCTTGTTTGAAATATTTCTTTTAAATTTGAATTTGTTTTTAATTTTTAGTGGAATTTGTATAAAACTATTTTATTTATATTATTGTTATTGTATTTTGTTGTGTTTTGATAATATTGTTGCATTTTCTTTATAAAATATATACTCTCCATACCGTCCGGGTTTCAGGTTGAGTCACTGTATATGCCTTGAATAGACGTAAATCGTATCGGCAATATAGTTATGACCAGAGATAATATAGTAAGGATAGGTGGAGCACTTAACGTTAAAATTGTGTGCCTATCCCTCTGGTGGTCTGCGAACGAAACTAAACGGAGTACCGCGCCAAATCTCATATATTTCAAACTTGACAGGATGCATAACGTCATTCAAAATTTGATTCTTCTATACAAGCTTATTTTCGCATTATGTCATTCACAAACTGTGCCAAAAAGTGTATGCATTCTGCCGTGCAGATTTTTAAGTAGCACATGTTCTATTTCCCACTATAATTCTGTCCAGAAAGTGAGCGGACAAGTTGGACAAGAAATACGCATTGACGGTTTCGATCAACGTATTCCGAAATGTTACATTTACAATTGGAATTAACCTTTTTGCTTGCCAGACGGAATACAATAAACACACTGTTCAGATTACTCCTGTCCCACAAAATTGTTAGATCTAGTTATTTTTCAAACACAATAATGCATCAACCAACTTTAGCAATAATTTTATTCACGTACTGACTCCTGCAATAGCAACTTATCGACTAAAGTCTCTGAAGGAACACAATCCGCTCTAACATTAATCTATCCTACTCAACAAAAATATAGCCATTGGGAATATAATTACACTAAAAAATAAGTCGGGGCCAGGTACCTGGCGATGAATCATTTTTAGCTGGACGTGCGTTAACAAAATAATAATTAATTCGGGACACGTCAATTTTTACAGACGAAATACACCATAATAATAAAAATAACGATAATGATTAAACAATAAGTAAAAACCAAAAGAACTACTGACTAAACTAAACTAAAGGAATTGTAATATAAATTTAAAATATTCTATGCAGAGTTCTAGAATTTTATACTCAGAGCCACTCTATTAGATAAAATTTTGCACTCAGAGCCCGCTATTACCTGATATCATTCTTAGCGTTACTGTACTGACTAAAAAATATAAATGTAGAAATATTGATGTATTTATTTATTTGGTATTATATGTATAACAACGTCTTTTTACACTAACCAAATTATTAAATTCCCATGGTACAAATACATGTTCTTTTTCTATGTTTATACATAAATCCATAAAAATATACCGCAAAAAAAGTTTCTTAAAACAAGCTTTCCCGGAAAAAGCTGTTCATATAAGCAGGCTGACTAGAGACAAATTTTATTGGTATCTAATTTATGTTAAAGAAAAAAATGTGTGGGCTTTTGAATAATTTAATTTAGGAAGGAAATGGAAGGTGGTGAAAAACAGATTTTTCTCATAAACAACAAAAAATATGTTTTTCCGAATAGTCACAAAGCACATATGTATTTTTTCCGCGAAAACAAATTCAAATAACAAAAAATGAAACGTAAGAAAAACATTTACTCTCAAATAGATATCTTTTTAAGAAAAGAATATAAATCTTTTGAAGGTTTTATATTTGTTATTTTAACTTCGTAAAACCCTAACATCTTTTTTTTTAATGCCTTAGACTCAAAGATTTTATTTCCCCTTTACCTTGGGAAACAAATAAACAGGAAGTTGTTGAAAAAAGGATATATTTTGTTTAAATAAATTATAATCAAAGACATGTTTTTAAGAAAATGAACACACAAAGTCAATAGTAACACAGCATTATTTCATGGTCAAAAATATTCCCAATAATCATTTGATCGTTAAAAAAAGAAGCATACCAATCCATGACTATCTAGCTCCGAAGCGAATTTCAAACACCTTTTATATGTCTATATAATTTCACAAAAAAATGTCACACACTGACTCACAGTTCGCAACTAAAGCGATCGTTGAAATGTAGCGGCCCTTTTATAATTGCCGTTAATATGACCTAAAAAATTGCGTTGATACACATATGTGTGTATATACATACATGCGAATGAACAAATCATAAAAATAAGTTTTTTTGGTAATTTAGGAAATACCAAGCTATTAAGAACATGTAATAAAGTAATTAAACATCTCAGTTACCGAACAGAAAAAGGGAATTTAGAAATGATTACAAGAACACTAGTTGCTAACATAGTTAGAAGATTGATAAAATTGACCTTGAATAATATGTATCGATTGGACAGATTGAGTTGTCATGTCTATCAAGAACGTTTTAGTTCAATCCGTTATACATATCTTATAACGACAGATACACCAATTTCTATGCTAATCTGACATTAAAATAGAAATCTACCATATGTTTTAGTAATGGTTGAGGACGTACCAATTTTCTAATATTAAATATGATGCAGATACATATATATAAACGCACACCCATTAATATGTAGATGAGCAGCATGAATTATTTTCACAGTGTCACTTCTGCGTGGATTATCTCCTAGTTTCTATAACATACGTGTCTATGTGAGTCAGAACTATGGATTGGTAGATGATCCTATTCAGGCATAATAATTAATATTATTGTGGTACTTCATTTATAATTTTAATTATGAGCCAGAAGATTTAAATTGGTAAATGTTCAGAAATTAGAGTTTACAAAATTCTAGCTATATTAATAGCTATAAGAACAATAGTTTCTCTCTGGTCAGAAGATCAGTATTGTGCCCAAAAATATAGGTTGCTATGAACGTTATTAAATCTGACAACACAATATTAATTCAATTTGACATTTCACAATTGCATTATTTTATCCGGTGCTATTCCGCTACGTTTTAAAGCTAGTACAATGCTAAAAAAATACACTCATACAAGCCTCATGTATATTTCTACATTTTTGCGACGCTGTTTCTACGCAACCACCTACAACGTTGAATTCTAAAAACACACATCTACACATACATATTTATGTAAATGTATCTACATTGTATGTGTTAGGATGTTAGCTTGCATGTAACATATGTAAACTTTAAAACGTGGTACATTTTTATTAGGAAAATATCGCATAACGTACTGCAAAATTAGAAGCGAAGGAAAAAAGTGAGAAAAACTTTGCAAGAGATATTTCAGAGTCAATAAAACTGCATCCACGCCTACCCACAGACCATACACGTCCAAACGTTGTATAAATAGATTAATTAAAATAGTTTTAACGGGAAGTATATTTGTAGACGCGGTTTCAATATACATATGCGCTTTTTGGGGTTAACATGTGGTGACCCCAAAAAAAAAAGAACACTTCTTCCTTTGAAGTTATTGTAGGTGGTTTAGGATGAGTGAGTTCGGTTGATATTAACAAAGGAAAGTGGTGTTCTTCCACATAAAAGGGAAAATAAAAATTAGACGGCATAAATTGACGAAGCCACAATGTTTATTAAAATCCTAAATTGCAACATGAGTTTATTTAATTTACAATCAAAATTGGGCTCACGTAATAGGTACATACATATATACACATCTTGTATTTTATAAATAACCACTGAACGGTAAGCCATCTCATACTTTCCCAAATATTTTTCTGTACGATACATACGAAATACATGCTGACTGTAGGTTTGTGGCGAAATAACCGTGAAATCGATAGTAAATTTAAATAAATAAACTTCCGTTCAAAATCGAACACGTAAATGTATACACACCGTAAGGTGAACGTTGTGGTTTACGAGAGAGAGAGACAGAAAGACAGAGAGACAGACACACACCCAGATAGAGAGAGAGATTCAATTTTAAATTTCGGTTTTGTGCGAGTTGAAATCGCTCCAGATCAATTTCAGTAATTTTACGGCTTCCAGGGAGGACACCGTGTTGTGTCGTAAATTTCTCATCGAAACCAGTCACTGCTCTCTGGCTTATGGGAAAATGGAATTTATTAACATAATTTCATGCTATTATAGGAAATGTCATCAAAATTTTTGAAATATAGAGGCAATGAAAGAACTGTAGTGACTGCGGTTGTCTAGTGGTGAGGTACTTCATTACATTGCGAAAAAAAAATGGGGTAATTTCACAATTATAGAATTGTAATATTATATGCGCATACTTGGAAACATAAGGAATTTACGACAAGTTATGTGCATAAGTGACATTCACTCGTCCTTTCATGATATTTGAACACGACGGACATCCTTAAAGCCCCTTACTTTTTCGAAAGTAAAATGCAATGATGAAAGTGACATATTGTAACGGTACTCTTATAATAATAAATAAATTTCGTGAATGGTTTGGCTAACATGAGTACTCCATTTTATACTTATCTCAAGTCGCGCAGTTCTGGCAAAGTAAATCATGTACCATATAATAAATTTTATAACAACAAGTAAATATAATATACAAAAAAACATTTAACACAAACAAACACAAATGATACAAATGTTAATATTTCTAACTTTTATTTATCCTCAACAGTTTTATTAATAACCCCCACATACACCCATGTTAAGCTAATTGCCTATTCACCTTATTTATATCATATCCGATTTATCAGTGATCGCCCATCCGCATTCAACACAGATTGTCTGTTTACAAGAATCACAGCATATTTTGAATAGTCAATAAATGATTAGCGCTTTGATCATTGATAGTTATGCTGCTTAGGAAAGGATCTATCTATACAATCCTTATTCTAAAATACCTTGATCTCTACACGTGTTATATTGCAGGTTAGGAGTCATGCATACAGGATGGCAAAGACCGACTTGTGCGGGCCCCAGAGAATTCGTGTCCACCGGTGACATCGGAAATGAATCGGACTTGGAACAGCTTATGATCTGACTAGGCAGAACCAACACGACAAAAATTCATTTAATAAATTCGGTAGATATGTTGCAAATGTGATTACAAGTCTAAGTTTGGCGGTCGGGTTTACTGCGATAAAGTTTATATTAGACAAACGAGAAGAGCTATAGAAACCCGGTTTAGAGAGCATATCGCCCATTACCGCTATAATAGGTTAGAAGCAACAGGTGTAGCGCAACACATAAGCGAAACAGACCATCGAATCGCTTCCGAAAACTTGATATTGATAAAAGAAAGCACGCGTACGAAACATTGGTATATTAACCCTTTAACTACGGCTATCGTCAATAGACGACGGTACGAAACTTTCGTGACATACGGCTGTCGTCAATAAGCGATTTGATGAATTATGCCGGGAACGGCGGTCGCTCATTGACTTTTATTTATTTTTTCCAGGTTGAGTCGATGAAACAAGTGCATAGTGTTTATGTTCCGCTCGTTATCATATGCGTAATAAACACGGGTTTGCATGGTGGACGTATTTGTTTACATTGTCTTCCCCTCGGACTTTTAGGGGCCAGATTTCCGAACGATCATAAGTTGTTGTTATACATTTATTTAGATACGAGTTTTAGTTTGTTTACTTCTAGGGAAGTTTTGTAAAAAAAATCACTTTATTATATATTTATCTTTGGCAAAACATGACTTTTGTTCTATGTCTTTTGTATCATTTGTAGGTATAAATTTTGATGTTCAATATATTCCTAATTGCCTTTGGAGCTGTGTTATTTGAAATACTAAGTTTCAGTTTTGCGTCAGTAGAAATATGATTTTTGAAATTATGATGATTCTAATCGTGCTAATGGATAAAACTTATTCTTGGAGTATCGTATTGCGTTGTCTTTTCTCTAAACGTTTCGACTGATATGTGAGTCTTCTTCAGGAGAGCTGAAACCCAGAGAACACGTTCACTGTATGTATAGTTATCTTATTTTTCAATGTATTATCGATAATTGGCTATGTACATATGTCTAGTTTGAATGTTGTACTCAAAATTAATTTTTTTTACATTCACCCCTATCTAAAAAAAAACCTGTTTATAAAAAAGGGTATAGATAAATATATATGTACCAAGGAGGGAGCGGGACAATGAGCTTTGGGGGACTAATTGTTTTATCGAACGTATTTTTTATATAATATATAAGAGTAATTATATTAAATGGGGAAGGTAATTACCCCGTTTATCCTCTCTAATTTTGCAATTCTTATGTATATAAATTTTCACATACAAATAAGAAATGAAAGATCAGCATTTCTACAACTTTCCTTTTTTTTGTTTTGCGTTTAGACAGACAGATTTGTGAATAAATACCAGTAGTTAAAGGGTTAATGATCTTTGGTCTCCCAGAGCGTGCTTCGTCGGCCAAGCTGGGATCTCCCAAACAAATTTTTTTTAACCACTTCTGTGCTGTTCGAACACTTACGGCACCACCGAATGCAGTACGTATTCTTCGCGGTGCCTCTGCATCTTTGGTACCAAGTTTGTACTCATAGAGTATACAACCTCGAATTAAAGTTTTATTCGTTGCCATTTTCAATTATTTAAAACTAGGAATTAAACAAAAAAAACAAAATTGTATGTATCCGATAATGAAGAATTCATACTGAAGTAGATGACAGATAACAAACAAGTGCTATCGATCAACAACTTAAAAAATATTCATGGCACTCCACAGAAACTACCCGAAACTTATTTGGTTACCTGATATTTTAAATTAACAGAGATGAATCGAAAAGTAATATGCAATCTAAATTGTAATTGTAATTGTGATAGCTTCACAACGTTTTTCACAATAATTTAGCGTAACCAGAGCATTAATATTCTCTGTTTATTGTGATGGTATAATTAATCTGATCCGGCCGTCACGGCTTTTACTACACTTCCGAAAACAAATATTTGCTTTGAATATGACAAATCCCTGTTTTATATTGTGATTACATCCATGTTATTTATAACGATAATACTTTCGTTATCACCATAGAAAAAAATATTAGTTTAATGGAAGTAGTATCATACAATGTTCCTGACCATAGAATATTCCTGGCCATGCAATAAGCCAATTAAACATTGTTTTCTTACCTTATTAGGGCAATTGTGATAATATACAGGTTGACGCATTAGTGTTATCACATAAGCTATAGAAAAAAGTTATTTACGAAAATTGTAGACAGTCTTAAACATAACATTTTAAAATTATTTTCATATATACAGGCTGTTCCAAACATACGTTTTCTTAAATGGAATCTCCTGTATATTATTTCGGACTTGGGTTAAGCTCATGCCTCACACCCTCAATGTACAATTTCATTGAATTATACAGCGTGTTTCAGAAGTTACGGTCCATTGCAGATATATGCAGATCACTGTAGATTCAAGGCCTTGTAGATTCAAGGCCTTGTAGACTGCAAACAACACAGTCTGAAATTTTTCTTTTACGCACATAGATTTTTGATATTGGCCCACTTATATAGCCAAGTGACATTTTTTCAAAATTGTCAATTATTTTGAATGGATCAGAATAGTTTAGTTACTTTCATTTTTATTAAGCACTCTCTATACCTAAAGTCATTAATTTCTAAGATATTTTAAAGTCTTTTTATAAAAGTGAGATTTTTAGAAATAATTTTAATATAACAAGTTATCGCGGAAAAATGACAGTTATACAGGTAAGTCTTCATTACTAGCTAGAAGATTAAGTAATTGGACTACATTTTATGGAAGGACGAGTGAATGGTCAAGTTTATTTAGGCTTTTTAGAAAATCATTTACCGATGTTATTGGAAAATGTTCCCCTAAACGTTCGTCATAGGATGTGGTATCTACACGATGGAGTTTCGTTACTTTACACTAGGATAATACACGACCATTTCCTTGAAAGATGGATAAGGAGAGGGGAACCAATTGAGTGACTTGCTCAATCACCGGAGTTCACTAAAATTGACTTCTTCATGTGGTCATATATAAGAGGTGATTAGAAAAACAGAATAACAGAAGCAGTCTCTCATTCTCAATTAAGAAATGTTAAGAAATGTAAGGCAATCGCTTGAAGAACCGCTGCAATGTTGTATTGGTGGATATTTTGAACATTTATAGAACTACATTGTAAACAATTAGGTTAATTAATTAATGTTAATCATTAGTGTAAGTTATGAATGTTTTTTTTTAGTTGTATTAAAAATTAACAGTCATTTTTCCATGACTTACTTCCATAACTATTAAAATAATTTCAAAAAATCGCCCTTTTTAAAAATACTTTAAAATATCTAAGAAATTAATGACTTTAGGTATGGGGAATGCTTAATAAAAATGAAAGTACCTAAACTATTCTTTCTTTTGATGATATAAAATACAGGAGGATTCATTTAAAATAATTGAGAAATTAATGTATTTGTGTTTTGACTCGCCCTGTATTCAGTTTTGCCAATTTTGAAAAATTGTCAGTTTGCTATAAAAGTGGGCTGATGTAAAATATCTATGCTTGTAAAAGAAAAATTTCAGACTGTGTCATTTGCAGTATACAAGACCTCGAACTCACAGTGATTTGCATACAAAATTGACTATAACTTCTGAAACACGCTGTATAATGCAATGAAATTGTATATTGGGGGTGTGAGGCATGAGCTTAATCTAAATCTGAAATAATATATGGGCTGTTCCATTTAAGAAAACGTTTGTCTAGTTCACCATGGTGATATGGAACAACCTGTATATATAAAAATAATTTCAAAATGTTAAGTTTAAGACTATTTACAATTTTCGTAAATAATTTTTTTCCATATTCAATATGATAACGCATATATCGAGCTTTGCCACACTAATGCGTCACCCTGTATTTTTAAAATGTTTGTTACTTGATAAAGTTTTTTTTTGGTTTCAGTTCATTGTATTTTTGTCTGTCCTCCTGGCGTTGGAGTTAACTATTTCGCTCATATCATTTTTTAACATGCGAAGTGCAGTATCTTCGAAGATTAGTAGTACAATGAAAGACGAATTAAATGGTGAAAATGCCGAGGATTTTCACAATTTAGAAGAAAATGTGAGTGTGAGGTAACCTTATTTGGACTTTTTATTATTTTTTAGTTTGTACATTATTATTTTAAATATACTTTTTGATATGTTGTTTTTATTTATTTTTGTTTCTCAGCTTTTCTTGCTTCTTTACCGCATTTTTCGTACCATTATTCCTTTTCTTTAAATATATTTAGGTGCTCTTCACACATTAAATTACTTAAAATTATTATAGTTATTGCTTCCAGCTGATTTATGGACTTTTTAGCCTTATCGTTTTTTGTATACACAGTGATCAATCTCCACTGTCTGAGGTTGGTATCAAAAGGGTCCCTAAATTAGTTGTAAAGTAGTTCATATTTACTTAAATAGAAGAACAAAGCAAAGATAATAACCGCGGTAAGCACGAATGACAAATGGCGCGATGACAGATGACAAACAGGGTGTAGCCAACTCGCGGACGTAAATATGAACTAGTTTATAACTAATCTAGGGACGTTTTTGATACTAACCCAGATAGTTGAGATTGATCACCCCGTACCTGTATGTAGATATTGTCGTGAGTCAAACTGACAGATAATTTCTTACCTAGCAATACAGTACCAACTACCAGGTATGAAAAGTTCTTAGGTAGAGTTCTTTTTGCTGTACGTAACTAGGCGTCCACGGAAAGAAACAATTTAAATGATGGGAATTGAAATTGAAAATAGAATTTTGAAAGTTACTAACAATATAAAGAAACTACAATATAAAATTACATAAAAATATACTATTTTGTAATCAAAAATAACAGGAGCTACGAACTACTTGGTAATACTTAAATGAGAATTTTTTACTAGTTCGTAAAACTTTTTTATTTATGGTAGATGTACATTTCGCGTGCACACGCACGCATCATCAGTACGACTAACAGCCTCTTGTTCAAAGATATAACACAAACTCTCTCTTTCTAATTTTGCTATTTTGTTTAAATATACACATAAAAATAATTTGTTAATTAAATATATATGTTTATTTGGTTTCATATACTTTGTTTAAAACTTATAAGTTTGCATGGTATAAAGAATGGAAAAATTGAATGGACCTTTCTCAATTTACCTGGTCTGCGCGCAGGGTGTAGATGTCAGGTAAAACAGTCAGTCCTGTTTAGCGAATTGTTTAACAAACCCACGATACGAACTCACGATAGATAAAATCCACTAAATGAAATACAAAACAGTGAACCGCTGTTAGACAAAGATGTTGTCGCCATAGGCAAAGTCACACTGACGAGTATAGGATTTTTTCAATGACCTGTCCTTGTCCTATTTTTCTAAGAAGGTCTATTGGCAAATAGAGCGAAAAAGTCAAACGGATTGTACTACGCGTGAAAAAAATATGTTGGGAAAGAGAGAATTAAGTCAGAAAACAAAGCTACGAGTGTATAATACCGTAATACTACGGACTACAATATATATTAGCGAGTGCTGGGCATTACAAGACAGTAGCAAGATACACGCGATGGAGATGCGGCATGTAAGCAAAATGGAAAGGAAGAAAAAAAGAGATAGAATAAGAAACGAAACAATAAGGGAAACAGGAGCTAATAACGGAAAAAATTACAAAGAGACAACTTAACTGGTATGGGCATATCATGACGATGGAACTAAGCACAACAACAAAGAAAGCACACGAAGCAAGGATGCAACGAAGAGGAGAAAAGGCAGGCCACGAAGAAAATGGATACAACAAAGGAGGAGAAAGAAAAGAGAAGACCATGGAGGAGATCAGATTGATAATCAGGAATAGGAAAGCATGAAAGGAGTGGGTGGAAGAAGGCCGAGGAGACCAACCCAAATCCAACCCCCGAAAGGGCATGTGGAACGAGAGGAGGAAGAAGAAGTTTGTGTAGAAAGTATCTAAGATTTAGTTCTCAATTTAAACATTGTTGGATAGGATCAATTGAAACAACAATCTACTTCTTTGAAATAAATCATATATTTAATTTTAACAAACAGTACCTATTAATATATTAACATTGAACATATACATACATAACCGCCATATTGTTCGCATCATATGAGATAAACTTCCATTTTTGATTTCTTTAAAAACCTAAATCGCCCAAAACCCAAAATGGACTACTCGGATTCTGCAAGCGATTTTTGGTTTTAGAGAATATAGAATTTATCGAAACTTATAATTTTAAAAAGAAAATTATGTTTGAAGGAATTTGGGTAACATTAGTTCGATATTCAGTAAATCCGATGCCAATTGTGGAATGAGATGAGTTTCTTCAACGGATGTCCAAAAAGTAATTTTTCAAATTTTAACTTTTTCTTATATATTTGCACGTGTAATTTTGAATTTTAATTATTTAAAATCTCAGCATAGTTAGTTTGTTTATATTTGTCTCAAAAAAATTGAGGTACAGTCTAATACTACAAAAGGCATTTTTAATTTGAAAAGAAATTTTGTTACGTTGTTTTACATTTTATAGCCTTTATTCAGATCTAACACATATCAGCCATCACCATTTAATATATGGAACCATTAGTTTTTCAATTTCTACTGGGAGTAGCATCAAACTTTTTCTTCAGTTTTGATTTTAAATCTTATTACTTAACAATTTTAATGAAAACTGTATTTAGGTTTATCATGCGTTATGTTTTCTAAATATTCAGTAGTCAATAAAATAACTTTTTATTAGCCCTAACCTTTTAATTTATTCGTAATAAAGTTGCTCTTTCTTAATGGTATATTTGTCTAATATAATGCTCAAATAGGAAAGAAGAGGTAATAAATTTAAGGACAAATACGTGTGTACATATGTTGTAGCAGATATGTATAAATACCCAGTCCACCTTACAGAGCCTCCTAATATGGTAATTCAAGACATATATCAACCTTGGTGTAATTGTTTAATTTTATTTCCTAAATTATTAAATAAACAATATTTTGGAAGGAAATATTGTTGTTTACCTTACAATCAATGTTCTCAATCAAATGTTTGGAATATATGGTGACTATTGAAGGAATGATTAGAAAACAGTGAAAAATAAAGTGTTTAAATGTGTTCTTATTTTCCGATGTTGAAAACTTAGTGTTAGCTTAATAGCGTTAATTGCTTTTTCTGTCTTCTCGTTATTTATTTTTCTGTGAGATTTACTGTTGTCACGTATTTGTTATAGTTAAACCGATGTGTATAAATTAGACACTATGCAACCAATTTTGCAGAGCTGTCTAGATAAAACAAACAATCTACAGGCAGTTCGCTCACAAAATGAAAAAATAGGAACTATAAAAAAGAGTTATGGAGATACGGGAATTTTACAAATAAGTTTACAAATGGATGTGTATTCATTAGTGAACTAGTTTCATTAACAAATCCATTCATAAAGTATAATTAAATGAGTTAACATTATTAAATGCGTCTATTCTTTTTCACTATCTGGTACATTCTAAACATCACAAGAGATGGGCGTTGGGTTGCCTAGTTCCTTGCACGTTTGATTTACTGCACTCAATAAATTTATTTGAGAGAATTTACATTTCCTGTAAATTTAGTAAGAAACAATTTCTCTTGTAAAATAAATTATGGAACATAAAGTGAAGATCCTAAACAAATCACATTAGGGGATTGTTAATGCTTGTTTATACGTTTAATTTCTGTGAAACTAGACAATAATTTCAATTACATTGTTACAAGTAGAGTTGCTCAGTAGCGCCAACGGGCAGTGGCGGAGATTCGGTACACCCTTCAGTATAACTGCGAGTCTCAACTAGAACTGTTGTGTATACATGTGTGCTGTCGTAAATACTATTTCGTGGTTCTACTTTTGTTTTAAAACTCTTGTCTACGTCGCGAAGACGACCAATGTTGGACAAAGTTACACAATTTATTTCAGAAATGCCAGACCTAACTTATGATGGCGTTAAAATTCAATGTGTAGTTTGTAATATCCCTTTAATATGTTGGTCAAAGAGGGATTGTTAACATTGCGTAAATAGCAAACAGCATTCTTCAAAAAAAAGTTGCATTCGACATTGTGAAAAAATTAAATTTAATGTATGTGTTACCTTTATTTTATGTAATTTACCGATTCATTGAGTACATATTATAATTGATTTCTGACCATTTATTTTATGTGTAAAGTTTCATGCGCCCGCCATTGGCTGTTGGCGCAAACTGAGCAACTCGCATCATAAGTATTATGATGATTTTGTATGATGAGAGTACTTCATTTGTTTTTTAGTACGGCTGCTGTGGAGTCAATGGTCCGGAGGATTACGCGAATAAAACTAACCCACCGAAATGTTGCTCGCCAAATGGCGAAAATATTTGCACTACAGAATATTTGAATCCCATAAAGACTGTCAGAAAATCGGGTTGTTCCGTCGTAGTGGCGAATGTGATTAAAAAAATCGCATTAGAAATAGGATGTTACAGTACTGTCAGTGGAGTACTGCAGATTTTAGAGATTATATGTGTATTTTTCAGAACCGTGGGTTGACTTGATTTGAATTTGAAGTTGACTTTATTTTGTTCTCTTAGTTGTTGATAAAGTATAAATAGTTAAGTTTACTTGTCTTATGTATTTAAATTTGTAGCGATTGTAATTTTCAATCTTCGTAATGTATTTTTTTTCATAACAGGTGTCGTATATAGATAAAAATTGTGGGAATTATTAGGTTATCAACAATATTGACTAAACAGAGGAGTTTAATGTTTTCACGGTGTGTTTTAGTAAAAACCAGCTTCTTCAACGTCTTTTTTTGGCCGCCTTTTTTGAAAATTGAATTAACAAAATTTTTCTGATGGTGCCACATACAATGTCTTGCATTCAATGCTATCTCACAATTTCGCAAGATCACTGGTTCCCAAAGTGGGCGATAGCACCTGGTAGTGGTTGGAACGAGCAAGAGGAGCCTCATGTGCATTTGGGGGCGTTTGATAAAAATAAGCGCGGTGAAAACATAAAAATATTCGTACATAATTTACCGGTTATGTAACATATGTATGTTACACAGTTATAACAAGTTATAACAAGTACTGATAGGCGAGAGGTGCGTTGGCCAAAGCGCTTTTCAGTAGATCTACCGATTTTAGACCTTTTCTATCGATCTACCGATTTATATCAATTTTTTCATGATTTCTTTAATGAAATGGGCACAGTGTTTTTAAAATTTAATATTTAAACCTGAGTATAAATGAATCGCAAAAAAATTCTCACGATTATACCGTTCCAAAGCTAGGTATATCCCCCAGTAATCTTTGATTGGACCTGTTTATATTTGTATATACTGCGTAGTTGCTTAGTCTTTGATATGCCGTTCTTTGTATATTATCTTCTGATATGGTTTCAATAACGCCGTTGCGTGAGTATGTGCATGTAAAAGGAAAATTAAGCATTCTTTCACTTTTCCACTAATGAAGAAACAATTTTTTTCTTCTTTTCTTCTTTCTTCTATAAAACTGATGAAAACTAAACAATGGCTCTCTTTGAGCACAGAACCTATAATTGGTTTGCGTACAAAACAATTTATTGGAAGGAAAAGTTGTTAGAAAAAATACTTTTAAATATGAACAACAAAGTTTGAAAAAACATTACAGAATAAAATTATTATTTTTGTGTATTATTACAGTTTAAGTTAAAAAATACCCCTAACAACCTTGTTGAGTAAAGAACTCTGAATACGCATTTCGGCAACTAAGTTGCCATCCTCAGCAGAAAACCATAAAGGAAAAAATATAACAAGCGTAGCACTCCGAGAACAATCCTGCTCTTAGAACGCCACTATAAACATTGACAGGATTGTTATTGGAGTGCATCATTTAGGGCCTAAATGATTAAACGCCGGGGCACCTATTAGAATAAATACGGTATATATGGTCAGTGATATGGTACTAAGCACATAATATGGTATAGTACAGATGTCGGCGGTAGTAGTTTTTTAGGTGGCCAGATGAATAACTTACACTGAACTCTGAATACGCATTTCGGCAACTAAGTTGTCATCCTCAACAGAAAACCATAAAGGAAAAAATATAATGTCAAGCGTAGCACTCCGAGAACAATCCTGCTCTTAGAACGCCACTATAAACATTGACAGGATTGTTATCGGAGTGCATCATTTAGGGCCTAAATGATTAAACGCCGGGGCACCTATTAGAATAAATACGGTATATATGGTCAATGATATGGTACTAAGCACAATCAATGATATGGTATAGTACAGATGTCGGCGGTAGTAGCTTTTTAGGTGGCCAGATGAATAACTTACACCAGTGATAGTTTAGTAATAGTAGTATACCGTACAAGCGACCCTGCTGTAATGACTAGGGTTTAACGCAAGCTAGCTCACCGAGACCTAGATAGATTGGAGTGACATCATGCTGTCTCGATCGAGGCCTCGGGAAAGTACTGTTGTTGTTGTTTGTATCCTAATGCAGAGGCTTAACACTGCGGCCTTGAGGCCTACTGTATCACTCTACATTAGGTTTTGTGTACGTGTGTGTGTGTGAAGTGTATGACTTGTTACTGCCACTCCTCGCTGTAGAGGGTAGCAGTGTTGATTTATCCTCAAAACTGAAGGGTATCGGGAGAGGTACCGACCACCCTTGCCTGCAGCCGATCTTTAGAAAAATCGGTTGCCGCAACGAAGATTTGAATCATCGACATTCTGTATAGGTGTCTAGCTCTCTTACCACAGCGCCCGGCAGTTGGGAAAGTACTGTATCGAAGCTGCATCGATACATTTAAATGTTCACATATGTGCGTATTAGGGTTTGACGCGAGCTAGCTCATCGAGGCCTCGATAGATTGGAGTGACGTCATGCTGTCTCGATCTAGACCTCGGGAAGGTAATGTATCTATCAAAGCTGTATCGATATTTGTTATTTTCCTATTTTTTTAAGATTAATAAGATCCGACGCCGCTGAACTCAAAGCGCAAAATAAACGTAGTACGTATAATAGACTCGTCCTACGATTGTAGCGCACAAAGCGAATATAACGTAATATATATTTCTTAGATTGAGACTACCCTACCTTTACAATTTTTGGAAAAAATGTAATGTCATAGGTATTAAAACCAGAATTATGCTTAATGTAATTAAAATTATCATCATTTACGTATTTTAATAAAATATCAATTTTTTTAAATAAATGAATTATTTTGCTTCATAACGAATTTAACATTTAACACGATTTTAAAAACCTGTTTCGGGTACGCTTTTTATCTCCGAAAAGTATTTAAACGGTACGTCTTTCAGTGAGGAGCACCTGCACATGAATTACGCAGGTAGTAATGGGCATTTCCTCCTTTCCAGTCTAATCTAATATGTTCAAATTTCCATAATTTATACGACAATTAAACGCCCGTTTTGAAGTAATGTCCACCTACTTGTTACATTCATATCGAAAACAGAAATGGCTGTTTGTGAAAATTTCCTAATCCAGCATTTAGTCTAGATAACGATAACATAATATCAGGCAGGTCTTACTTATTGTATTTGTGTACACTCTTATTATCAACGTTTGCATCAAGGTATCTGTATAATTATTGATAACAGCCTACCTGTGCTATGCCGCAATAGTTTGGAGTCCATACTATGTTACATCATAATCCTTATAAAAATTAGAAACATTTCAGCTAATTAATTGATTTAGTGCTAGTATATTTTAATAAATAAATATGGGCTGTGCCACGAGGTGTGTTGCTTTTTCGGTGGTAATTTTTAATTTCGTTTTTGCGGTAAGTTTTAATTTTTTTCGCACATTTCTAGCAAAATAAACTAATTTGAGCTTTCGCAAGCATGTATGATTTCATATGATTATACAATTCATATATTTTCGTTTCAGATAGTAGGCGTTATCGTTGTAATATTAGGTGTTTTATTACAATTGAACATTATAAATTATGTAGTGCCAGCAGGTCTAATTCACGACCCTTTGGAATTTATTCCAATTGTCATAATCGTAATTGGAGCAACCATCGTGGTAGTCTCGCTGTTTGGATGCTTCGGGGTTGGAAAAGGAAATACCAAATTACTTATAACTGTAAGTTTCAAATCTCCAGCGGCGGCTCGTGAGTATTTTTAGTGGGTGGACAGCAGTAGACATAAACAGTGAACATTTCTTAAATTTATTATTATCATTATTAAAGTAGGTTAGGTATAGGATACGGTGGCTTAAAATAAATTTAAGTTAAAAAATACCCCTTACCACCTTGTTG
>JARFOC010065228.1:0-17176 GCA_031763485.1 Osmoderma eremita | reverse complement strand
TTATTAAATGATTATGAACAGTTAATCTGTGTAGCTTTAGTTAGTAGAAACTAAAATAGGAAACATAGTCGAAAATCTTCGGTTTAGACATGAACTATAAATTTAAAAAGATATTAAAGATGTTTATAAATTAGAAAATGTATAAAAAGTTACTAAGATAAGGATTCTGCTAATTAATTACATTTAGGTGGAGTTTAAGTATTATAATTTAATTAAAATAGAAAATATATGACAGTTCATTGTAAAAAATTTGTAAATGCGAGAAGGAGTGGGAGTTGGAGATTGTGCTGGGTGTGGTAATTGAAGCTGGTCATCATTTGGAATGGTTGAGACAATCCATCCGGGTCCAGATAGGCGAATAATACCATAATTCTTAGATTCACATGGGGCATGACAGTTCTCTGCTCGAGGCGAACTAAGGGTATTTAAAAGAAAAAAAGGACATAAATGAATAAATAAGAAAATAGAAAAACAGGATTAAGTTAATAAATTGAATTTTAAAAATAAATTCAATAAATAAACATTCGTGTTGAAAGTTTAATTATTAATTATTACTAGATTGGTAATACTAAAACTATGTTTGGCGTCGTTTTCCGGGAAGGTATAAATAGGAGTACAAAGAAAAAACAAGGAACTTACCAAAAATCATCCGTATTGACCGTATCTCAGAAGTATATCGAAAACAAGAAAAATAAGATGGCCGCTTTGTGATGTAACAATAAAAAAGGCATCAAGGCCCAATAATAGTAACGGAAACGACCCGAGGAGCTGAAAAATGGTTTTGTTTATTAAGATTGTATATTAAATAACGAGTCGAACTTACCTGTCGAAGAACAAGAATCCCATCCTGATAATTCCTTACATGATGCATGTTCGTATTATCCTGTAGCTGACATAGGAGACCTGAATCATCGCCAGCTGTCCAAAGGTATCCGCAATTAGTCCCAGGTGACACCATAACTCCAGCAGGGACAACAAAACGGACCAGCACATCGTTCAGTCTCTCATTTTGGACCGCATCTTAACTTAACCTGCAAATAATCACGTATAGGCAAACAGGTATTTATAATTTAAGAACGGTGTTGGTAATTACCTGTAGAGACATGGGACGTTGCAATAATGATCACTATCGTATTAAATTGAAGAATTAAATAACTAAGACACGTCATTTCACTGTAATTAATCACTGTAAAATCATATAACGCCATTAATTGTATCAATGAGAAATTTTAAAGATATATATATATATATATATATATATATATATATATAAAGATACATTATAGGAAGAACAGGCAGCGTATAGAGAAGGAAAATATGGCAGTACACATATTATTGCATGGTTACTTTATTTCGTTCCTTCAGTTGAACTCATCTTCATTCTTTTACTTTTGCATGAAATATTTATATCAAAGGTGGAAATAAAGTTGCCCTGACACCATACGAAATTTACTCTGCCAACGAACGCTGCGAAACTAAACACAAACACATGAAATTTTATTAATGTGCGAAGATGTGGGATAAGCGCGCTGCGAGGTCCTCTGTGTCTACGCGAAATTGATTTTTAAATTTCTCCTCTCTCGCAGTGAATATCGTCCCGAACACCCCATATCCCATGTTTATTTTAGTTCGGTACCGGATTCGAGTGTAGCGCACTAGCGCGAGCGATGCGCCCGAGGCTGCGGCTCGCTCCAGGTCCCGTTTGCCGCTCGCCCGACATCCCGCATCGCATTATTAAGCTTTGTGCCTTTGATGATTTTCTCTGCATCTCATTTTCGTGTGTGTGGGAATCGAATTTGAAGAGATGGAGTGGTGAATACCAATTGATGCTATACAAGCAGCTTTTCTTTGAATCCCTCCTTCGACGTTTTCGTTTCTTTTTCGCGTGCACGGACGCCCGGCCTTTGCGCACTCCTAGTTTCGCATTACTACCGATTTTATTTATGATGAATTTCCATAGGAAACTTTTCCGGAACGTAATTACGTGAATTACACATAGGAAGAACTACGAGGAATGGAACGAAATATAATTTTCTTACTGCCCTAAATAAGTCTTAGGAGATATTCAGTTCAAATAAACAGGAAGCGAGATTTTTGTGCCTTGAAATATTAATACAAGAATAAAAACAAAGACGAATCCCTAGCGCCTTTATTTATAGGCCGATTTTAATAATTGAAACGGAAAATTAAATGGCTAGGCTATAAAATGAGCCGATAAAATTATTTATAACCCTTAAGCGTTTTAAGGTTTTAAAGCCAACTTTTTTTAAAATTAGACTATACTTTTTTGTGAATCTGAAGAAGAATTCTTTTCTGAAAACAACAATGTGTCACAAGTATACCTTTACATAAGAACAAATTCAAAAAAAGTAACAAAATGATTATTTAGTCGCGTGTAAAACAAGTAACGAGCACCAAGTGGGAATCGAAATGCATTGCGGTGCTACAATGTGTTAACTTAGTAAATCAAGTTGTCTGGAAAAAAACAAATGTATCACCATCTGTCAAGTTGATTTTTTTGTTCTAAAATGAACGAACAGTGTTTAGATATGCTTCGAGTTTATTTGGACTTATCTAGCTGCAAAACTTTATTCGCAGCCCTACCCAAACAGAGATCGTTCAAGTCAATTAAAATTTCAACGATTAGTGAACAATCTATGAGTATATCGCGCTTTCAAAAGGCCAAAAACATTGCAGCGATGGAGGCTGGTGAATCTGAACGCCCTGAACTGAACGTCATTCATTTTTCAAATTTAGGAAGATGCATGCTTCTACCAAAAAAAAAAATATGGTCAGGTGAGTGTGGTTTTTCCAATAACTGTATATTAAACCGAAACAATCATCGTTATTGGGCTCAGGAAAATATCCCATGTGACGGTGGAAGCCCATTTCAGCACAGATTTTCTTATTATCTGGTGCTGCATTTTACGCAATAAACTTATTGGGCCTATCTTTATTGATGATAAACTAGACCATCATAAATACCACGGAAGATCTGGAAAATTTTCTTGAAGAGCTACCGCTCCTAATGCCCTTCTGAATAGGGGATATTTAACCATAAGATTTGGCGATTCTTGGATTGGGACATATGGACCAATTCCTAGGCCAGCACGTTCGCCAGACATTACTCCAATTGACACATTTCTTTGGGGATCAAGTTTATCTAACGCCTCCAGAAGATGGGATTTATGGGAGTTATGAAATAAAATTACTGTAGCTTGCCAGAGAGTTCTTGCCGAAATGTTATCCAGTGCAACATATTGGTTTACGCAATGGTGCCGCCAATGTTTAGCACAAAATGGGGTACAATTTTAGCATACGAGATAATAATACATATTTTTTACCTCCTTTTTTCGTTCCTTTAGCTTCTAAATAAATTTTAAATAACGCTTGGTGCTCGTCGTGTTTCCAATGCTAGTGGTAATTTACACAACACTACATAATTATTTTGTTGCTCTTTTAAAAATTTTTCTTATGTAAAGGTGTACTTGTGATACACTGTTGTTTTCAGAAAAAAAATCTCCATCAGAATAATTTATAGTCTAATTTAAAGAAAAACTTGGCCCTGAAATCTTAAAACGCTTAAGGGCTATAAATAATTTTATCAGTTCATTTTACAGCGTACATCCAGTAATTTAATTCTCCGTTTCGATTTTTATAATCGGCCTATAAAAAAAGGGCCTACGGACTCGTCCACTTTTTTATAAGACACCTGTATATAGGGGAGAGATGTATACTAGAATGCAACAATCCATCATTGATCTTTTCAGCTATCGGCCTGTCACCAACAGGAAAAGGTATTCATTAAGGTATTAAAAATATTTTCTTGCTTTACTACTTCCTCAGGGTTTAAAAACAATGTATATATTCACAATAAAAATTTCAATACATTAATTGTATAAAAGATATATCAAATATGTCAAAAATATTTAAACTTTGTTTTGATTACTACCAATTCAAGTGATACTTTTGCTTCATCAAACTAAGAAACTTTAAGTGATGGCGACTGGTGTATTAGGGTTGTCGGGCTGCAGCACTGACTAAATTTTACGACGTGCAAGGGACATCTCAACACCGGCTAGGTATACGGCGAACGGAGCTGCCGACAATCGTAGTACCGCTTAGTTGTGCCTCGACGCTCGATGAGTGAGTATCGTTGTAGTCATCGGCACTGTAATACCCAAATCTATTATGAATCCCCTTTTCAAGGCGGAGTTTTGACGAAAAGATTTTAATTATATCATTGGAACTACCTACGCCCACAATAACTTTAAATAAAAATTGACAAAGCAGAAACAGTTCTTATAAAAGGTAATTTAACAACAAAATTTATGAAGATGTTTCGTAGGTATGTGGTTGTCAAAAAGCAAGTAAATTACTTTGTCTTCAATGCTTTTTGTTTAAAAGTAAACATTCAAGGTGCTCCAATGGCGCAACAATTTTGGGGCATTTGCAGGAGTATATTAAAAGTAAGAAAACCCGTTCTTCATCTCAGGAAAATCGGTCGAGCAAACATTGCCGCCCAGGTAGATAGCGCTTATAGACAATCCATTTAGAAATATAATGAACAGGTAGAGAAAAATAGGCATCTTTTGTTAAAAATTATTAATTCTATAGAATTTTACGGAGAATTTAAAGTGGCGCTTCAATCATCTAATAATCCTTGAAATTTTTGGTTCATTAATTTAATGGGCAGGCTGGATATAGCAGTTCAGGAGCACGTTGAAAGCTAATTCTTAAGAAAGGCTATGTCCCAAGAACGGTTAAATGCCTTAAATATGTTATCAATAGAAAAGAATTTAGTTCAAAATGATATTAAAAACTTTAATCCCAAAGTTATAGACAAATTTGTGATCGTCACATGGACTTTTTTTTCTGCAATTCATAAAATCATTTGTCATTCATTTATAGTTATTTTTTATGCGGCCCTTATCCTAGACCCTAAGTTTATCACCCTGAAGATACGTTGTTTCATTGAATGGCCATAACTCTAGCTTCTTCTTCTTCAAAATCTCAGCAACCCATTCCCGATTCTTCTGTGTCGCCCCCTTCTCTTTCTGCCTATTCTTCTGGCTTTCCATATCATCTTTTATCTTAAATTGTCGCCTGATTGTTTCACTTTTCTTTTTGTGCAACTGTTCTTGAGTATCTCATCTCGGCAGCTTGCAATCGTTACTCTGACTTATCATTTAGCATCCAGTTTTCAGCTTCGTATGTTAAAATTGGATATAAATTGTTTTATACATCGTTAATTCTGTTTTAAATGAAAAATTTTTGTGTATGTTTTTGGTTTGATTATATTTGGTGTTTCGTCCTCTTGATTATCTTTATTATTTAAAATTACTCCAAGGGATTTCAATTTTGGTACTTGTTCTGGGGTTTGGTTTCCAATCTTAAATTCTAGGATCTAGGATCGTATTCTTTATTAGTTATAGCCATTACGTTTCCTTGTTTACTATTAAATCATATTTTTCTAATATGCTCATCCAAAATTTTCTATTATTTTGCAATTGTTTTTGCATGCTTGTTATCAGAACTACATGAAATACACGCACCTGTATTTTTACATCTACTCGCTTTCCTTTAATTCTGAATAATTTAATTTAGAACGTTTGATCTAAAATGAATGTATAGAGGTGTACTGCTACATTGAAAATATCCACAGAGTTTCCTTTCGTATTTAATGTTTAGATATTACTTGGTTGCAACAGTCACACGTCGTAAACCCAATTCAAAAGTGAAAGATATTGAAACCGTGCGCAAGAATAATACAGCCGACTTTGGAAAAACACACAGATACATCCTAAATATAAGAATAAAGCTTCCGAAGCTCGACTCGCGCTAAGGCTAGGACGAACGCGCGGGACCCACAGGCGGGAGTATCGTAGCAGGCGCGAGAGGAGATTCTTTCTCGAGAGCAAAATAAGAAGAAAAAAACTAATTTTTGCAGTACGGCACACGATAGAAAGAAAAAATATTTATAATTCTCTCGAGTGCGAGCGGTACGACGAAAATGAAGAGAACGCGAGCGGCGTAAGATCGAAATGGAAAGAAAGAGAGAAACAGAGTCGAGCGAATGAAGACTGAAAGAATACGAGGCAGGCGACGGGGAATCAGGATCCCGATGTTGTACAAAGGGTGGAAATATGGGATCCCCGCGAGACTGACGAGGACGGAAGAATTAATTGGACGCCGTCGAGAGCGAGACAGACGAATCGAACAAGTCTTGCATATATGATGATATAGACAAAGGAATTGTAATATCTCTGCAGATAGCCTCCTCGAAGCGAGAATAAACAGCACAGAAAATAATTTAGAGCGTTTAATGGATCGATTCCTTTGCATGGACGCGGAATGAGAGAAATGAAAGAGAGAATACGTGGTAAAAAGAAGTGCCTCTGTGTGCGCTATGTGTGTAAGGCGTAGGCGGTTGTTTGCCTTAGAAAAAGCGGGTCTCTGTGTGAAAATTGTTGGAGGCGATAAAATATCGAAATCAATTTAAATATATCAGTTCCCTTGAAGCGTATCCATACCCAGTAACTATACAGGATCCTATACACGCGAACCAATTTAAGTATTCTGACGAGGCACTTTTATTATGTATTCCCATAAACGAAAACACAAAAACAAATGTTAAATTGTATTATCAATCAAAAACAATTGAATTGGTTGATTTAAAAAAGAGAAAAAACGATTAAATAAATAAAGGGCGAAAATTATGATCTAAAAATAAAATGCTTTAGAATTACGGACTGGTTACTGGTTAACGAAAAACTAAATAAACACTTAACCAAGTAAGACACAGTAGAAAGAAACCGGATAACGGTAGAAGAGCGAAGTATCAAGTCAAGGTAAAATAATCATACTTATGGATGCCCACGAAATTGCATAGGAAGTGATCAAATAGAAGTGGTCAGAAGAAGCAACCCGCAGATCTTTTCAGAAACGCTTGGTATATTATAATGGAAGAACAATAACAAAACCCAGTTTATGTATAGGAAATGGTATTTTTATAGAGAATATTATGTATATCTTTAAGTTTTTTAAAGGAGTGTTGTTAAAAGAGGTGAGATAATTGTGACGTCTTTAAACTGGGAACAGCTTTCGATGGAGTAGAATGGCCGAAATTATAAAGAGAATTGGAGTGGATTGAAGCTAATGTGAAGAACATGTATGCTTATAAGATATAATAGACAGCATGCCAAAGTAGAGATGAATAAAATATGATCGCAAGTGCAAATTTACAAATCAATGCGAAGTAAGAAATTGGCATAACGGATATACATTTGCTGTTTGTATTAAAAATACGATACAGTATTAAAATATAAATTAGTGAAACACTTTTTGTAGACACAAATTACAAACTACTCAAATACAAAGTGATTTTAAAAAGAAGTTTGCTCCATAATAAAGCTAAACAATAGTCATAGTAATTAATTAATTGCATATACCGAGTACAGGCATTCGTGCTGCGTATAAGGAGCCTAATATGTCGAACAAGAAATGTATATCTTCGATGTATTTATGTATTAAATAAAGATGAAGCAAGCTATACATTCGCCAGCATCCGTACAGCAGAATAATGCGTATTCTGTTCTAATAAACTGAATCATCCAGCCGTTTTTTCCTCTTTACTGAGCTTATCGGCAGCTGGCAAGAATTCACTCTGTATATAAACAACTTGTATACTTATTTACGTATAATTGCGTTATAACTAGCAACAAATTTAAAATCTGAATCTTGAAAAAGAGTTTGCTGTAATAAAAGTTTATGAAAAATAAGAAAGACATTTTTAAAAAAATATTTTTTTGGACTATTTCTTAATGATATGATTACTCAAGGGTATAGATATTCTTATTCTTCTTACTTATGTTATATTGTCACGGAATATATGCGTATCGTCGCGACAGCTAATGGCAAATACACAAAGCTGCCAGTTTAGATTGTGAAGGCGCCCTCTGATTGGTTCCTTGAAGTTAATAAGATTAAAAACCTTTCGCGTACTCTGATTGGGTCCTTGAACTTAAAATCTCTGCACAATATAAAATTTTCCCCAACGAAGTTTGATTATATAAGGAACCGTGTAAATAATTTGTTTTTAGATTATTTACGTCGAGTTCAAGTCTTAGAGTGTGATTTGTGCAGTTAATCGTTAAAGTTATCGAATTGTTATGTGTATAATATCAAATTAATTGCTTAATTACTAAACCCAATTAACGTAATCAGAAAGTGAGTGTTGTTTGAATTTTATCGAATCTAAGTCTATGTCTGTAAGCTAAATTCGTTATAATATATAATCTATGCCTTTCTACCACGGAGTGTAAGTCTGCTTGCATTGAGTTTAATTTATGTATATTTCTCTATCCATAACTTTTGTGTTTCTCATTTCTCTCTCCCCGTATTTGTCTAGATCTTCTTCTTGGCTTTTCCACTGGTATTTTTTGTTTCATAAACCCCACTTATAAGTCTTCCTTGTGACATTAAGCATTCATCTGCAAACCATCTTACATAGCTGATTTTTTGCCATTTTGTCGTTTCTAAGCTCGATTATTAGTTGGATATTCGGTTTCGTATTTTGTTTTCCTTGTTTTGCTTTTAGTCTTCTTGAGGAATCTCATCTCAATTGAATTTGTTCTTGATCAGTGTTTTCATGCTAATCTCCAAGTTTCGCTAAAAGTTATGGTGGGTTTAACCATTTTCTTTACTACCTCGGTTTTTATGTTGTTAATTTCTTTTTTTGCCCAAAGTCGTTTTCATTGTGTTGTATATTCATTCCTTCATTCGTTTCTTTGAGTCTCTCTCTATAATCGTTCCCAAATACTTATAATTATCAACTTGCTATACTGTTTGTCCGTTTAGTTTAATATTATAATTTATTTTGTTTAATTTACTTTGTAAGTCATCCAGGTTTTGATGGAGGTGTACTTCTGTTTTAACCGATATAGCTGTCTATCGCTAGTTTCGCGGTTTTTGTTTCTTTCCCATGCCCCAATTTTACCTTTTTTGCTTGCTTTTCTTTTATTGCATAATTTCCTGCATTAATGTAAGTGTATTATTCAAGCAGTGTGATCAAGTGTGGTAATGGCAGTAGATACGTGATTTCGTCATCAATTTGCATTAAGCAGGATATAAAAAATGATTAGCATTAAAAGTACTAATGAATTAATTGAAGCAATATCCAGAACCAATTGTGGAAATGATTTATACCTGGATACTGGTCTTTTACAACACTAATTATTATGTTAAATTAGATGAAACACAATATGCTAATACGACTTACCAGCCTATTAAAATAAACACAGTTTTATCACTAGAAGGCCGTCCGATAATTTCCAGCTTGATTGTAACAGACATTATACAACCCGTTTTATATCTCTCATAAATTTAACTCCAATTAGAAGCAACAATTCAAATGCACGTCTGTGTAATTTACATGCTTATTAAATCCCAGGAATTATAATAATTGTTCCCGACATTTTTATATACCCGACACTACCCCACTACACAACAAAATAGGGCGCCCGTACTGTGGTACTGGTAATTTACAATACGATTGTTTGTGCCCATCGGATTGCGGGCGTAATGATAATTAAATTACACGAAATTAGATGTAGAAGGAGGCGTACTTAATTGCATCCGGAATTCATAATTAGCTTGTCCGCCCGACGATCGGCCACTCTCTTACGGAGGTCTTTTTTTTCTCTCCTGGTTTTCGGGTTTCTTTAAGCCGAGATTATGAAGTTGGGGAAAATTATTTAAGGGAAAAAAAGCGACTGCCTGCTGGTTTTGTCACTGGCTTTGTTACGGCTTAATTTATGCGGGAACCTTTTAATTTATTTATGCCTAAAATGTAGGGGCAGAATTTGTGTTTCCTTAATGAGACGTATAATGTTTTTTATACTTGGGAATTAAAACTGGATTCAAGCACTCAAGAGAATTGGAATATCTGACGCAAGTATAGCCAATGTTAGTACACAGAGAAAAAAGAAATTCTTTAGTCAAACAAATATATTTCTTCGAATGATTTCTTTAACTGAACAATAGTTTATTTGTATGAAATTGTAATTTTTTAAAAACAATATGCTGAATTTGTTTGAATGAACAATAACTTTTGTTAGATTTATTTTGTAGCCTTAAATATATATATATATCCATGTAATAAGTAGCAAGATATTAGTGTTAATTCCCTAGAGAGGGCGCTAATAATCCCTCAGTTGTGTTTCATATCATAAGTGCTTTATATATACGCCAGTATAAAATGCGGATACGGAGCACTTTTCTATCTAGGTACCCGGTCTGAAAACCCATGGAAGGCATGCGGCACGCTGTCAGCTGGCATTACATCCATCATGTGTAGATTTGCGCTTCATCGCATCTAAATACATATAAAGAGTCTTGAAAGAGGTAACTTAATTAATTCAATCAAATGGTAGGAAAAATACATTTCATTCTAATTGCGGATGTTCTTTAAACCAAAGAACTATATTGTTAAATCAAACATATTCCAAATTAAATTAAGCAAATGTACCCTAAAATGAAATTATTGAGATTATTAGTTTAAAAAAATATATATTTGGATAAAATCTTCAAATCAACCAAACATATAGGTATTTGTCGCCATTTAAAGATACGATTGTTTGACTGGATGAATATTTATTTCATTCAAGAACGTTTATCTCTCTGTGTAAGATTAAATTGTAATTGGCTAAAATTTGAACTTAAGATTTTTGTGATGTGTACTGCTATTTTGTAGGCAGAAAAAATATTGCTTAAAAAGCATTACAAAGCGATCTAATAAAGAAATATGATAAGGTAAATACTAAAATCACAGCAGGTATTATTAAATTATTTCTTATGTTGGTCGAAACCGAACAATTTAGTGACAACAATAGACAAATGAAACATATCTACATAAATGATACATATAGTCTTTGATATGATGACGTTAACTGTACACTAGAGAAAGTAAAGGAAACAATGTGGAGCGTTAGATTTATGGTGTATAGATGATCTTGTTGTGGTGTCGTGAAGTCTGTGGCAGTACTAAAGAAGTGCAAAATTTTATTAACCTTTCGGAGCTGTGGGGCGCACTTGCAGTCCGCAGAAGTAGACATTATAGTCGTACTCGAAAAGTACTTAAGTTTGACACTTTTCGGCGCATGTACCTTTCTATTAATCAGTAATGAATAACTGAGTGTGATGTGAAACTTATACATGTTTCTATGAGATTAGCACGTTGATTTGCGTACTGATAGTCCATCCATATTAGTAAGCACGTAATCTACACTTACGTAGGCAAAAGTTAATCATTATTTTATGCTGATTTTTTGTATTGGTGTAGTACTAAAAGGAAGATATGGTCGGCATCAGATTTAACAACACCTCATGAGGATTGGAATCAAACAATGATCCGCCTAAAACTGTTTATGCCGACCAAGGGGCTTGTAGTTATTGGTATCGAAAAAGAAAATTGGCCACAAGATTGTCATGCAAACAATATGGAATCTTTAATGTGGTGAATATTTGTGTGAGGAGTGTTATAATGCACACATGATTTTTTCATAAATGTACTTCACATTATTGCTTCTGTTGTGCGATATGCTTATGATACAATTTAAAATAATAAAAACAGTTTGTATATGTAGTTTAGATCTTTTTTTTACCAAATATTATCGAAACAACCCCATAATATACCTACATAAAGTTTTATATAACAGATATGCACCGAGAAACGGGTAAAAACTAGTTTTTGAGTAAGATACCTTTGGCTGCATAAGATGCTGTGAGTTTGCGCTCGAGTATGTCCACCACTGATGGCTCCGTTTGCATCAAAATAAATAAATGAATATAATAAAATACTGTGTGGGTGAACTCGGTCAAGATATATCGAACCTACTTAAGTATATACAAGCAAATTAGTGAATAACGACATTAACCTAAGTCTAATGAGAGATGATGAAGTGATTTATTTGTTCACCATAATTTTAATTGTAAATCCATGAACTGCTGATGTCATTTCTTCTATTGCTGAATGTGAATCCACGTATTCCCGAAACACGTGTCGTCCCGAATTAATTAATACTTTGTGCGGGAGGAGTGTGTTTATTCTTAATAATTATTCGGACATAGGGTGTGTTCTTTTATTTCTGAAATAAAGTATTGTAAATAATTAATTGTAATCAGTAATAACAAAATACTATGTATGTTTTTCATTGATTTTGAAAATTAGGTTTGTTCGTCATTTTAAGAAGATAGCAATACATTCTGATCTCTTGTCGGGATGGCTATTTAGCATATACTGGTGTTTTATAGTTAATGATTTTTTATAGCAAGTGATGATAGAAAATTAACGACAGAAATGACAGAATGTAATAATAATACACCTTATTTCGCCAACAGTATATTACAGGACAAAACAAATGAAAATTGCGCTATTTGCAGGAGGAACATAAGAGTAATATGTGTTACTTAACACAAAACATCAACATAATTTCCTAAAATACATACATAGCATACCCTTAAAACCTAAATTGATAAATTATCGACGTACTATATACGCATTAACAATATTAACGGTTATAAAAAATAAAATCCGTAAAAATACATAAATAATAAAAATTCATTAAAAAATTGTTTTTTACAACTGTTTTTTTCTTTGAAAAGAAAAAGTTCATATTTAAAACAAAACAATTATTACTTCACACGTTGGTACCGATGTTTTTCTTACAAACGTACCATATTGATCGTGGTACAACATACATAGGTATATGACAATTGATCGAATTGCAAATGCATGTAATTCAAATTTATACGCGCTAACCTCTTAGAGCCAGTTGTAATTTATCTATATACATACAACTGACGTTATACATGTTCTGGGGCATCTTCTACGGATACGCGAGCATCGGTTGGAATTGGGAGCTCCAAACAGCAGTTTTACTGAAAATAATATACAAAGTATGAATCAGAATAGTTCATCATTTGCAGTTATTAAAAGTTTGTTGAAATTGTTCAGTAGAGGCTTACGTAGACCGTTAGTTCTAGGTCGAGTGATACAAAGAAATACTATTAAAAATAAGTACTGCTTCAGTAGACTGAGTATTTCCCACTGGAATATTAAAATGTTCAAAAGTAATAAACATGATTGTTAACTATAAAACAATACATCACTGCTTATGGTTGTACGCTAGTTGGTTGGATTTGGTGTGAAGTGTATTGTAATTTGCAATGTAGCGCTTGCTAACAAGATCTGTATTTGTATAGCAACTGCCATATATTTTATGTTTTTTTTACGTAATTAAGTAGATATAAAATTTTATTCAAATTACGTCCAGCTATCGAATATCAATAATTTCCATTTCGCACATGCATACACACATAAATATCAGCAAATAGCCACAGCTAAGCTTTTCCAAGACGGGAAATTCTACCAACCATAAATAACGGTAATTAGATGATAATTAATACGACGTATGTGTCCGGAGGGGGTGCTGAGAAAGTGCGGAAGAAGCCTCTCGCTCTCGCATCGCATAGAGATCGAGATGAGACGCGTTCCTCGGCTTTTCCATTACGTTTTCGCCGGGGTCCAGTACCTACAGGGGCCTTCGCGTGAAATATGGATGTGTATCCGATCTCCGGTCTCTCTCTCGCTTCCTCCTCTTACCCTCCTTCCTTTTATCTCTCTCTCTGGCTAGAGGATCCATCGCTCGCACATTTTCCGTCGCGCTCCCACACTCATTCATACATACACATACATATTATATGCAATTATAATTCTTAGTGCATGATACACGGACGATGGAAGGGATTGTAGTGGGGGGATGTTATCCGCCATATTGTATACGCCCCCGCCCGACAGGCTCCGCCTTATATTTGTCTCGCTCCCGCTAATATACTAATGTATGCACGGCCCTCTTTTCCACTATGTATATCACGTGTAGTGGTGTGGATGCCTGCCGGGCAGGGCCCTCGTCTTTCCTACGGAATAATTTTAATGGATCGCGCGCCCAAGAATCGGTTTTCTCTCCGGGCTGCTCCGGTATGTATGTATATGTACGGATGGATGTGGAAGAGTATTGTACATGTGCGCGACTGTGGCGGTGGTGGCGAGGAAATTTGGAGAATATCGGAATTCCCAAGAAGAGGGCGAATTTTTTGTTATATTAAATGTCCTTTCTTTTATACACACTCACACGCGCGCACTCGCACACATCCATACGGAGTCGTACACATGGGCACATGGTCCGCGTAGCTATGTATGCGTTTCTTCTCCTTATTCGTGACGGTTGAGACGGAGAGATTCGATTATATGTCCTCTTATTCTGTCGTCTGGTGGGATGAGGTGCTCGTCCGCATTTGCCAGTCGTACCCGATATTCTCGTTCACATATGAATACGTACATATGCATGAAATAACGGGTTGATTATTAACGGTCCTAACGAGTTTTAACTGTCATGAAAAGTGTTATATTTTTCTACATTAATGAGGTGTGTAAACATTTCTTAGAATTCTAGAAGGAAACATCTTTTAAATATTAAAGTAGATATATTTTCCACAAGTTAAATATTTTCATCATTTACTGAAATTTTACAAAATAAATGAGATTCGTAATTAAAATATATTGAACTAATTTTATTTCGAAAATATTTCTTCAAGAATAGGGCAAAATGAAAACTCATTATTTTTTATAAATACCGAATGAGAATACAGACCACGGTTAGGTATGTACCTACATACAAAATACATTTATATGTAATAATATAGGTATTAGGCCCATATGTAGACAAAATGTATAAACAAGCTCGTAGCAGAGTAGTATGGTTAAGTCTATTTCAAGGAATAGTTGATCAATACAATACTATGAGATAAGTGAAGGCTTATTAATTGTCAATGCCTGTATTTGTTGAATATTATAATTTTTTTTGTTTTAGGCTATGTAAAGTATCTCTTGAGAAAATATAAGTTTGCCTTTCCTACTATTATTAGCAGTAATAATATGTCCAACGTATTTGAGTCCATCAGACAGTCCATTATCCATTATGGCGAAAATATATCAAGTGCCCGCACTCGTGATTCGCATAAGGAGCCTAATATGTCGGACAAGGAATGTATTTCTCCCATATATCTATGAATTAGATAAAGATGAAGAAATCCATATATTCGTCAGCATCTGCACAGCAGTATTTTCTAGTGTTCTAACAAACCAAAACATCTGGCCGTTTCTTTTACTCTTCACTGAGAATTATGGAAAGGAATAAATATAGACAAAATAGTTTGCAAAGGGGGCTCTGATTAAGCTTCCTCCCGTAGTTATTGATACCGTGTCAGCCAGTAACCCGTGCTAGTCAACACAACATGGTCGCCACTACGCCAATTTAAAACGAATGATCTTTTAATTATCTTCTTTAAGCACGCCCAATCATTTGTCGATGTTCTTCTTAACACGGATAATATTTCCGTAATCCAGCTTTCTCCGAAAAATAGCATTTTATAAACATTTTAGAGTCAAAAGATTTCCAAAGGAAGCCAGTGGAAGTAACAAAGATAGCGGAATTAAGAGGACTGGAATACATCTCACCTATATAGATACAAAATGCTCAGATCGTTAACCAACTATTTGAGTGCTATGATTGTGTTATTATTCAAGTAATTGGTGATCACTGATGAAAATATAATAGTTTCATCATCCATTTATAAACATTCAATCTCCGTTTTTTGAGGGGCCTGAACTACCAAATCCAACTACTTGTGAATGTACGATGAATTTTCAAGGGTACACATCTTAAGCAGATGCTTAAGATTTTGAAGATTCAAACAGAATATTCAGATATTTAGCCACCTTCTCGCCTGTTATAATTGTATTATTATTAAAGTAATTGGTGATTAAAATATCATATTTTCTTGAAAGGAGAACACAATAATTGCATTTATATATATATTAAATTTCAACACTTCAACTATGAATCTCAACTACCAAATCCAAGTCCTTTTGAATCAGGTCGCAGATTGCAAATCATGCCATCATCCGTATATGTCAACCCTGGAACGTCGTAAGACTAGTTAAAAGTTCGTTTATAAAGATAATAAACAGCATTGAATTAAGATTTATATGCCAATTCTTGGGAAATCACTTTGTAATAAAAATGGTAATGTTTATGGCCCAACAAATACCATTTACAGGACCATGCAAGTAATGCCTGGATACGCAGTGCAGCTACCGATTAGAAAACAAAATTAAGATAAATATACATACAATACAAGCCTAGTAGTGTGGTGGTTTTAGAACCAGTAGCTGTTTCTATACGAGACGAAGCGAATGCAAGGATCGGGAAATAGTTTATTAACGTTCCTGCACATATTCACCACCAGTGCAATTGTTCTAGATTTTGATGTGAAGAAGGTGTAGGTGCATCTAGTGCCATATATCGGTATATTGATGCTAATAAGGGACAATAATTGTGGTGCATCAATTTTATTGTCTATCAACTTCATCAATAACCTAGCACTTAATGCAATCCTTTGGTTGGAAAGAGAGGAGAAGTTTTATGATCAGATAGTAAAATGTTCTCCGTGTCTGCACTCTTTCCAGCTGTAATTCCTGATAAATATAAACGGCAAACCAAATAACCGACGCGTACTCTAGTATAGGACACACCAAGGCCCAATACAATATTTTCACGACATTCAAATTTGAAAATCCTCTGCAAGATCTTATTATAAAATTGAGTGATTGCGACGCTGGTCTACAAACGGCAGACATGTGGTTGGAAAACTGAAGCGGCTCATCAAATAGTACACCCAAATCCTTGATTTCCGTCTGCTGAGGGATAACAAAATAAACTAAGGCATATTGGAAAATCAAGGGATTGCTTATTATAGTACATGTTACTGCCGCACATTTGTGCATACTGACCTTGATTATATTATCATTACACCGTCTGTTGATAACCTAATTTACATTTTTTTAAAGAACATAATGTTGAATCATATTCTTATATTTCAGTAATACCTACATACCTATTCCTATAGTATGTACTACCTATAGTAGTTGTACATATGTATAAGTATACTTCTTAAGTTTTAATTTGGAAACTGATGTCAATAAAACACTTGAAACAGTATAAATCTTCACTATATTAAAAATAAAAGTAACAATTGTTTCGCCAAAACATTGGCT